>CM040999.1:13486794-13511984 GCA_022985145.1 Pangasius djambal | reverse complement strand
CACAGGTGGCATCCTATGACAGTTCCACGCTGTAATTCACTGAGCCCCTGAGAGCGGCCCATTCTTTCACAAATGTTTGTAAAAACAGTCTGCCTGCCTAAGCGCTTGATTTTATACACCTGTGGCCAGGCCAAGTGATTAGGACACCTGATTCTGATCATTTGGATGGGTGACCGAATACTTTTGGTAATATAGTGTATGTATTGTTAAAATAAAATTAAACTTAAACTCAAAAAATACCAGCACATTTAAAACATTTTCTGTCCAAAAGCAATCTCTATATGGTTGAGGGATTCTTATAGTTGTGAGGTACCAGTGTTTGTGTACCTCCGATGCTGTTTCCCCATGCAAGAAGTGTGAGTCCCAGTACAGTATTACTCAAACGAAGGACAATGCCAAGCAGGTGCAACACACTCACAACTTCTGAAGCCACTGTGTTGATCCACAAAGCACTCACTACGAATCCCATTAAAGCGAAGAGCTGCACATAGACACACCATGACATACTAATGAGCCACACTACACATAAACATGAATTCATACAGTGCATACTTAAATAAAAAAAATAAAAAAAAAAACCTATGTACTTTTTAAACTTTGAGGATGTAAGATTTTAGAATTTCCCCCTCTATGGTAAAAAATTGTCATAAAGTGAATGTAAAGAACATTGTCATAAAGTGGGTTATGCTGCAGTATTCTCCTTTGTACAGATGAATCTCAAATGCTAGTGCACATGGAGACAATTTTGGGCTCATAACCACATCTAGCCAGTGTAGATAGAATAAAATACAGTTTAGAGACTCAATCACATCAAAGATGAGCAAAATAGTGTTAGCATGCTAGCCAAACCAGGTAATGATATAAATCCCAAAATAAGGATAAATCAGTTAACTATCAACCATTTCATTTACCAGCTTTCCACCAAATTATGGAACAAATAGACAAATAACAAATAATGAAATTGCGTGTTCAGTAATAAAAAAGCTAAAACTATTAGTCCTGAATCATTGTTCCTCTTACAGTATGCTATCAGGCTCTTTCATTACCATTTGTTTACATTCATGCTCACATGCTCTTATGCTCTCTCATGCTCTCTCTCTCTCTCTCCCCCCTGGTTGACTCCCAGATGTGATTTAGTCAGACTTCTTTTGTGCCTCAAGTTGGGGAGTGATGATGTTTGACATAGGTAGCATATGCATACAAATTTCCCACTAATTCCAACCAAGACTCCTGACAATGCTGACTGTGAATCACTATTACAGGATTGTCAGTGTGACTCACAGATGCTCATGAACAACACATAATAAAGATTTTTTTGTTGACTGCTGTTATGATCGCCAGCTGGAGTGCCCACGAACTCCTCTAGAGGGCACTCCACCTCAGACTCTTGCCTTTGTTCCTGGACTCAATTTCCCATGTGCTCCTTGTCCCTCATGTGATCTTGTCATGTGCTCCATTGTCTGTGTGTCATGTTCTGATTGGTTAGTTTTGTCATGTGTTCTCCTTGCCCCTGTTCAAAAGTCGCTCACACCTGCTCCTAGTTTGCTGTTGATTGTTTGGTGTTTCGTGTTTCCTAGTTTTCTGTGTTTGGACCCTTGGATTGTTTTCCCTGTTTTTGATTGTTTGCCGCCTGCCCTGACCATTGCCCGTGTTTTGGATTACTCTTTTGCCTTTGCCTCAGATTATACTGTTTGCTGGTGCTCGACCCTGCCTGTTTTGACCACGATTGTAATAAAGCCTTGCATTTGGATCCCCAACTCCGTTGTCCTGACTCAACACGTTACAGAAGACTTCGCCTGTACTCTATCCAGCAGCCATCTACAGACTCTCCACCGAGGTCTCTGCCCAGGCGAAGGTGCTAGCGGCTCACCAACAGCCGCTAGCGCGCCTCACGTCGCTCACCGAGGATTTAGTAAAAACAGTCCAAGGGTCCAAACAAGGAAACTGAACTTACAGAAAGTTCAACTGCAGTTTCTATGTATATGTTGGACTAAAGAAGACAATTGTGGAATTAATTCTCACAAAGTGGTAAAGAGGACGATGCTCATTAGTGGTAGAACAGTAGACTATGCCTGAGAGGAAGGCTCCAGCAAGGGCTGTGAGCATCCACACAGGAAACTCTCCCTCAATGAAGTACAGACCATCTGCAACATATACAGAGAGAAGTAATTATTTATAGATATTCAGAATATTCAAAGAACACTTACAATTTACATTCATTTACATACACTAACTGTCTCTAAAAGAACAAAATCAAGCTTTAACTGGTTAATCTCTCACTGGATGGCTGAGTAATGGTGGAGTCCCATACAATCAATATTGCATGACCAAGAATGTAAAAACACACAGTGATAGGCTTCACACTAAAGAAAAATGTGTAAGAGAGATCTAATGATTAAATGCAGGAAAGGCCCATCACACTCAAAGATGGTAGGTAAAAAACACAGAACTAAATGTTACTTGTGTTTGGTCCCATGTAGACAGACTTACATGTCCCTGAGTTGAAAGTAAGAACACACACCAGTGGCCCAGTGATAAGGTGAAGGCAATTAAGAGGGCGTTTCCAATTACGTTCCTTCTTATCAGTATCCACAACTGGAACTGTCAGCAGCAACACCACCTCAAATGGCAGCTAGAGCGATGCAGACAGCTTTTAACACTTGGATTGGTAATTTACAATACTACCATCTGACAAAAAAGCATAGATAACTGTCCCCTATGTCTGAATTTAAACAATTGTTTTAAAACCTGACAGTAGATATGAAAATGTCCAATAAGGCACATTCAAACATCTTGTGGAAGATTTTATAGGAACTCTGGACAACACCTGAACACCACAGCAACCTCCACATGACATTGCAATAATTCAATCAACACCTAAACAATTAAAGTGAAGTGAATGTGTTTAACCTGAATGATCTTGAGGACTTTCCAGCCCCAGTGTATCCTCCTCCAGCTCATTGAATCTATGGGGTTAATAGCTCTCAGGAAAATGTTACTGGTTGACTCAGTGAAGGAGATCAAAGGTTCATACTCCTCCTCTGAAACAAACAAACACACACATATACATTATCCACACATCCATTACACACAAAATTGTGATAACCTTCAGCATATTGTAAGTGATTACTGGCAGAGGATGCAAACCACAGGCGTTATCTCATAGTTTAAATTTTACAATAATCACACGCATAAAGCATGTAAGAATACTGCTCTAATTCTATGGATTTGCAGGTTTCATAACCCATAGGTTGGCAAGATGTAGGCCTATCATTATGTTTGCATTAAGTGTGTCAATGAGAGAGATATTCCAGGCTCATCCACTCCAAAGTTAGAGTCAGAGGTAATATCTACTAATCTGTGGATTACATATACATCCATCCATCCATTTTCTGTACCACTTGTCCTACACAGGGGCGGGGGTGAGCCTGGGGCCTATCCCAGGGTACTCTGGGCACAAGGTGGGGGACACCCTGGATGGGGTGCCAACCCATCACAGGGCACAATATCACACACACACCCCCATTCACTCACTATGGACAATTTGGAAAATGCCAATCAGTCTACAGTGCATGTCTTTGGACTGGGTAGGAAACCGGAGTACACAGAGGAAACCCCTGAAGCACAGGGAGAACATGCAAGCTCCATCCACACACGGCATGGCAAGATTCGAACCCCAACCCCGGAGGTGCAAGGCAACAGTGCTAACCTATAAGCCACCATGCCCCGGGACTGCATATACAGTACCATGAAAAAATATTTCCTGATTTCTTGTATTCACACTTGATTGTTTCAGATTTATAGACCAAATTTATTATTAGACAAAGACACTCCCCCACTGAAAGTGAAAGACTGATCTCCAGTTATCAGAAGCCATTTATTGAGCTATTGAGTTGCCATTGCTGCTAAAGGTGGCATAAACAGTTAGTAGGTTTAGGTGGCAATTATTTTTTCACATGGATGGTATGGGTTTTGCATAAACTTTAAATGAAATGATCATTTAAAAATTGTTTTGTGTTTCCTCATTTTCTCTTTGTCTGATATTACATTTTGTATGAGAATCAAATGTGCAAAAATAGAGGAAATCAGGAGGGATCAAATGCTGTTTCACAGCATTTAATCTATCATCCATTAATGAATTTTTTTATGAATGCTAAGAAGAGGTTAAGACCCCCACAGTATGTTGTTATATACAGATACTGTTAGTGATAATTGTACATGCAACTCAAGCTTTGCTTCATCTTTTGAAAAGAGCAATAGATTTTCTCATGCTAACCCTAAACCAAGGCTTAAAAAGATACTGCAACAAAACAATGAGTAATAAGGGTTGATGCTTATTTAATCAATGATTAAATAAGGGTTATTAATCACTTGCCAATATAGCTTGCTGTTATCATAACCTCCACTCTTTTGGTAAGGATTTCCACTAAATTTTGGAACGTAGTTATGGGGATTTATGCTCATTCAACCACAAGAGCTTTAGTGAGGCTGGGCACTGATGTGAAAGTGAGAAGGTCTGGTGTGTGGTCGGTGTTCCAATTCATCCCAGTGGTGTTCAGTGGAGTTGAGGTCAGGGCTAGGGCCACTCGAGTTCTTCCACAACTGGCAACTGGCAAACCATATCTTTATAGACTCTGCCTTTACACAGGGGCCATGGTGGAACATGTTTTGGGCCCTTTAGTTCTAGTGAAGGGAAATCATAATGCTGCAGTATACAAAGACATCCTAAGGGCCCAATCGGGAAGTCAGGAATCAAAGTAAGTATTCCTTTATTTTATTTTGAAGGTGATTGCTATTTATACATCATTATGCTAGTGCGTGTGAGCCTATTGTGTGTGTACGTGCCCGTGTTTAATTGGTGATCTGACCTTTACCAAAGGTGTGTTAGCGGTTGCTGCTCACGTTAAGAAAAAAAAGATTGATGCAGAATGTCGAGTTTTTAACAAGACATGGACTTCTAAGTATTTATTTAACGACATGTGCTTAGTTTGTGGAGAAGAGATCGCTGTGTTTAAGGATTACAGTTTGAAGCAACATTATGAGAGGAAACGCGCCAAAAAAATACAAGAACTTGACTGATGCAGAGCGAGCACAGACATCTGAATCTTTGCTAGCCAAGCTGCAAAGGCAACAAGGACTTTTTACCAAGCTTTACACATCCAGGGATGTGTAAATAAAGCAACTACAGCAGTAGCAGTTAATTTTTGTATACAGTTAATGCTAGTCTTTAAAAAACTGCAAAAACATGCACACTTTCAAAATTGTTTTGATGAATGTTTATTAAATAGTGAGATAATTTTGGTATTGGTGTTTCCGCATTTTCATTTTCATCTACTTTTACCGGTAACAGCTAAGCAAAACAATACAATATACTGCTTTTTATAAAAACATATAATTAATGTTGAACAAAATTGAGTTCAGCCTACTGGAGTAGGCTGAACTCAATTTTGTTCAACATTAATTAATTTTCTTAATGGTCCATGCGAGAAACTGGGACTGTTGTGGAGGGCTCCGGCCCTCCACAACAGTCCCAGTTTCTCGCATGGACCATTAAAAAAATTAATTGCCCTCCTAGACAATTGTGTGCTTCCAACATTATGGCAACGCTTTGAGGAAGACCCACATATAAGTGTAATGGTTAGGTGTCCACATACTTTTGGCCACACAGTGTATCCTTTGGAGCAATTAGAAAATATTCATTTATGAAGCAGAAAAAAGGGCTCTCCTCACCTTGGCTAAACCCTGTAGAGTTCAGTAATGGTTCATGGAGGGAGCGTGACTGGCGGTTATGAATATATGCACTCACCACCACAGTTATCACATACAGCAAATACAGTCCCAGATAACCTGCAGAATGGGACAGAGTGATCCACATAATACCACAAGACCATGTAGTAAGTAAATGTAATCAGAAACTACTTTGAGAAAATGTGGAAACAGAGAAGCAGACCTAGGGCTTCTTCCAGTAAAATCTCTCTCTTATAGAGAATGTTGAAAGTCCAGAAGACAGCAGCCATATAGAAGATGACATCACGCAAGAAAGGGCGAGAGGCCACAGTGAAAGGCTTCACCAGGGCAACACTCCCGGCAACCACTGTGGTCACAAAGATGCCTGCCCCTTAGAGACACAAATATACAGTAAGTTAAATATGACCATTACCTACAGCCTAAAATTGTCATTTTAATACAAGTGTACCTTTTAAAATAGCAAGCTAAGCTGAGATCATAACGATACAATGCAATCTGAAGACTCACCAAACAAAGCTCCAATGGCCAGACCAGCTGTCTGTGGACGTGAGAAAGCAGCCATGGCACTGAATACATCTGGAGCCCCATTACCAAGGGCTAAAAATGTCACTCCCTGCACGCCAATACCATTATGGAAAAGCACACAATTCTTTCTCACAATAAAAGTAGAGTCACTACCAAGCATTGGATCTGTTTTGACTGACTTCAGCCCAATAATTATTAATACAACTACTATGCATTTATGCTTTGAGTTAAACTTGGGTACAGCAGGTTCAAAAACAACAATATACACCGATCAGCCATAACATTATGACCACTGACAGGTGAAGTGAATAATATTGATTATCTCGTTACAATAGCACCTGTCATGGGTTGAGATATATTAGGCAGCAAGTGACCAGTTGGTTCTCGAAGTTGATTTGTTGGAAATAGGAAAAATGGGCAAGCGTAAAGATTAGAAAGACTTTGACAACGGCCAAGTTGTGATGGCTAGATGACTGGGTCAGAGCATCCTCAAAACAGCAGGCCTTGTGGGGTGTTCCCAGTATGCAGTGGTTAGTACCTACCAAAAGTGGTCCCAGGAAGGACAACCGGTGAACTAGTGACAGGGTCATGGGCACCCAAGGCTCACTGATGGCCGTGGGGAGTGAAGACTAGTCTGTCTGGTCTGATCACACAGAAGAGCTATTGTAGCATGAATTGCTGAAATATTAAAGCTGGCTATGATAGAAAGGTGTCGGAACACACAGTGCATCGCAGCTTGCTGTGTATGGTGCTGTGTAGCCACAGACCTGTCAGAGTGCCCATGCTGACCTCTGTCCACTGCCAAAAGTGCCTACAATGGGCATGTGAGCATCAGAACTGGACCATGGAGCAATAGAAAAAGGTGGCCTGGTCTGATAAATCACATTTTCTTTTACATCATGTGGAAGGCCAGGTGCGTGTGCATCGTTTACCTGGGGAAGAGATGGCACCAGCATGCACTATGGGAAGAACGCAAGCTAGTGGAGGCAGTGTGATGCACTGGGCAATGTTCTGCTGGAAAACTTTGGGTCCTGGCATTCAAGTGGATGCTATTTTGACACATACCACCTACCTAAACATTGTTGCAGACCAGGTACACCCCTTCATGGCAACGGTATTCCCTAATGGAAGTGACCTCTTTCGGCAGGATAATGCGCCCTGCCACACTGTAAAAATTGTTCAGGAATGGTTCAAGGAACATGACAAAGAGTTCAAGGTGTTGACTTGGCCTCCAAATTCCCCAGATCTCAATCCAATCGAACATCTGTGGGGTGTGCTGGCCATCAAGCCTGATCCATGAAGGCCCCACCTTGCAACTTACAGGACTTAAAGGATCTGCTGTTAATGTCTTTGTGCCAGACACCACAGTACACCTTCAGGGATCTAGTGGAGTCCATGCCTCAACAGGTCAGGGCTGTTTTGGCAGCAAATGGGGGACCAACACAATATTATGCAAGTGGTGTGTATGTGTATACACTGATCAGCCATAACATTATGATCACCTGCCTAATATTATGTTGGTCCCCCTTTTCCACCAAGAACTGGCTGAAAAGTAAAAAATGGAGAGTTCTGGAATGGCCAAGTCTAGATCTAAATCCTACTGAGATCCCGTGGGGTGATTTGAAAGAGACTATGCATGCAAGAAACCCCTCAAACATCTCACAGCTGAAAGAATTTTGCATTGAGGAGTGGGGGAAACTTTCTTCCAGTCGATGTCAGAAACTGGTAGATGGCTACAAGAAATGTCTCACTGAGGTTATTTCAGCTAAAGGGGAAAACACTAGCTATTAGGGCATAGGGTGTCCTAACTTTTTCCTCAGTTGAAATACTCATTTTTGTTTATTTCTTTTGTTTAATAAGTGAAAACAAAGTGATTTTTTTGTTTACATGCAATTTCATAACTTTCATCTGCAGGTACAAATTAAAACAAGATCAGAAATAGACATGTTGACCTATTTTTTTCACATGACTGTATGTGCAAAACTAGCTCCTTACACTCCTGAAGAAAATAATCAAATTAAATTTCTCACTTGCCAGAAATTATGTAGATTATTTTCTTATCTGACATCATTACTAACCTCTATGTAAAATCAGAGAGAAATGAATAACTTCAAGGAAATGATTGAGTACCAAAATGGTCAAGGATACAGCCACATTATGTGTCAGCCTCAAAGTGGAGGAGATAGCAGAGAGGTTGGGACAAAAACTACAAAAGGAAAAAACAAACAAACAAACAAAAAAAAAATTAATATTTTTATAATGCATACTCAAACACCTTTTAAAAATAACCGATAGTACTATTCAATTAAAAATGAATTCCTTTTCATTAGATTTCACACACCCATACCAAATTTATGCACAAGCAGTTCATCAGAATGAGTCTTTTCTTTTTCTTTTTTTTTACTCTCACAGCAGTGTAATTTAATACAAAAAGGAAACATCTTAATGTGGTCAAGCGTAAGGGCACGGGTTCCTAACCCTGGTCCTGGAGGACCCCATGTCCAAAAAACATGGAATGATGTCCTTTTCCACCTTGGAACGTTCACCTTGTGAAGTGGGGGAAAAAAAAATTGATACCTCCATGTTCATTTTCCATTAGCAACAAGCTAACCAGCTAACTGATGTACATTTACCGCCTCAACACAGCAAATTGTATAGTCAGTGTTTTAGATTTAACAAGCAAATATGTGCGTATGTCGATTGATCTAAAGCAAATACATGTATATACAGTATACATTATAACTCATTTAGAGGTAAGACATGCTACTTAATTTGATGTCACTCTGTAAACTGGGAAGGAACCCGTACTTGAGAAGCCTATCCCAAGTTGATGATTGGAAGTTGAGGGGGTGTTTCTTTGGCTTTTGCTGGTGGGAAGTGGGGAATTACAAGTTGCAACCTTAAGTCGAACACAAAACGTCTCCTTTACAGATATTTTTTTGATTGTGTCAAGTTAAGAGTCAAGTTTCACCCTTCAAGTAACACCCTTTAAAAATGACCAATACTATACCAGTACTATTCAATTAAATATTCATTCATTTTCATTACACATCACACACCCACACCAAATTTATGCCCAAAAAAAGATCAACTTTTTGCCTTTAAGTTCAAGTTTGCTAAGCAAAATTGCGCATCAGAATGCACCAACCACAATTTCCCCTTTCTACTTGAGCTACTGGAACACCAAAATAGGGCTCTGACAGATGGACTGTCTGTAGGTGATAAAAGGCAGCCATGGCACTGAACAGCTCCAGCAACATAGAGGCTACGACTGAACATAAAAGACAATAATCTGTGTTCAGATAAGGCGCACTGATGGCTACTGTACAAAAATCACACCACCTCATCTCATTTTAGGTTAATATTTAGATCAGTGGAGGAAATATATGATTACTGGCTTTGTAAATAGGTCAGAAGTGATCATGCAGCAGCTGCAGAGCAAAGTAGCTGCTCTTTTCTCAGACTTGAGAAAGTATGAATAACACCTGTGGTCATAGATCAGCAGATAATGACTGATCATGGGTTTGATCCCAGCTGTGGTAGCTGCAAGATCATGATGACACCAACCAGTATTATATTAACGTAACAAGGACATCAGGGTGAAGTGTAAATGGAAATGTCCACCCTCTTTATGCTACACATATTAACGCACCTTGTTCAACAACCCTCTTTAAAGCAATGATTACCCGTCTATGCACATCATAACCTTGCTTAAAAGTTGAGAACAAAACTAACAACTCTGATGCAATCAGTCCAAGAATCAGGAACAAAATCAACAGCCACAGAACCTGGAAGGGGGAAGCAAACAAGGGGAAAAAATCATTAGTGCATAGATATATTATTTAATGAGCTCATTATTGTTTGCAACCATTTCAGAACTACACAAAATACAGGACTTTCCGGATTGTGTTTATCTGACTGTCCACCCTCCCACATACTCAACTGTAGTAGCCTACTCAAACATTCACGTGTTTGCGAGGCTTGTTCGCAGACTTTGAGCGTACTTACATAGAAAAAAATAGCAAGGGGCAAGAGTTTAGGAGGAAACAAGCAAAAAGTGATCCAGGGGTAATTAATGAAGCCACCCTCGACATGGCAGTCTGTGGTGTTCAGAACAAACTCGCAGCGCTGGGCAGCAGGCAGTGTCATCACCTTGTCACACTGCTAACACAAGTACAGACACACATTCAAGACTTGACAACGCATTAATAAACAAATTTGTGGTCAAAAGCTTGAGTCCCAAAAATACATAATCCGCGAGTTTTATATAAACTGGTGTTATATACACCATAATAAGCGCATGTCACGCATTGCATAGATTCTTTTTAAGCACATAAAATCTTAATTTCGTCCATGAAGTCAGATGACAGCACATCATATGGCCGGGAAAACACGTTTTAATTTTTTTTTAACAATTATTTTATCATGACGTATTTCTACCATAGTCACGTGCCCAACATACCTCGTCCTCATTGCTTTTCAGTGTAGAAATCGCTGTAATCGCACTTAGGTTCTGATCATCGGTTTCCAGTGGTGTGCTGCTTACTGCCACAGTAGTCCATTTCTCAGAGATAACATATTCTGATTTCAGAGCAAATGTCAAAGCCGCGATCAAACACACAGTTGTCATTCCTAAACACGGTCTCCACGTACCACTGCAGCTGGGCCAGCATTACTTTTGGATTTACTTCCTTAACCGCCGCATTCGGATGTATCGCAAAGACTACTGCCTACATCCGTTTTCCAACCTGATGTTAGTTGTTAATAATCTGTTAAAGTTTTCATTAAGGTAGCAGAGGCTTTATGTCGACCACGAGCTGGACTCAAGGGTAGCATGTAGTTTTGGACATAGATTACTAAAGTTGCTTCTTTTCGTCTGGGAATGAGTGATGTGTCGTTCGCGAACGAGCCGACTCCCATATAGACTATGAACCTTTTTTTATACTCTTGCAGCAGTGTAATTTGATACAAAAAGTAAACATCATTTCAGCGTATGAGCTGTTCATTAGCCTTAGTTCATTAGTATTTTACTATCAGCTGTGTATGAGGCAGTGTATGAGGCAGCATGACTGAGAGGGTCCGCCTCCTGCTTTTTGAACATGTACTGTGTGTGGGCAAGCGTAAGGGCACAGGTTCCTGACCCTGCTCATGGAGGACCCCGTGTCCTGCACATTTTATTTTCCTGTTCTAATACACATACTTTCAACTCAGGAAGGGCTTAACAGCTCAGCTGATTAGTTTAATCGGGTAAGCAGGGAAAACACTAAAATGTGCAGAACAGGGGGTACACCAGGACCAGTGTTGGTAACGTTAGCGGAAATGTTTGTCAAACAATTGCAATCTTTGTCCGGTTTAGGAAAATAAGGACAATGAGCCATTTGGGAGCCGATTCTTTTGGATGAGCTGAGCCAAATGAACCGACTCAATGAAAAGAGCTGGAATTCCCTTTACTACTTATGCTGTGTTCGACTTGTCTTGTAAGTGGTAATTTGCAGGTTGATGTCATTTCCCACCTCGGAACGTTCGGGGGAAAAAAGTCTTTTGTTAGCAACAAGCTAGCCAGCTAACTTTGGTAAATGATGTAGCATATATTTACCTCCTCAAAACAGGGAACTGTATAGGCAGTGATTTAGATTTAACAAGCGAATATTTATGTATGTCGATTGATCTAAAGCAAATGTGTATATACAATATAACTCATTTAAAGGAAAGAAGTGCTACTTAATTATGACGTTACTCTGTAAACTGGGAAGGAACTTGTAGTTGAGAAGACGTTTGGAATTGCAAGTTGAGGGGGTGTTTCTTTGGCTTTTACTGGCTGGAAGTGGGAAATTACAAGTTGCGAACACAAAATGTCTCCTTTACAGATTTTTTTTATTGTGTCAAGTTAAGAGTCAAGTTTCATTTTCACCATCAGAATAAACTTAAAGTGTCAGGTCTAACTAAAATAATGCCCATTGTTATGTCCATAATGGAATAAAAGGCAAACATCTGGAAACACAACCTAGGGTGAATTCAGGTATATTTGGACACTAGGTAAATTGTGACAGTTTTTTTTTTTTTTTTTACAGCATTTATTTTCTGGCCTGATAAGTGAAAGTCAAAACGTATATTACTTAGTCCTTGCAGTAACCCTGTTTGATATAACATGACTTAATTGATGTGACATATTAGTGGGTGTAGTAATAAATTATGTGTGTTTTTTCTACCCACTACCCTAAAAAATGTTTGAGGTAGGAATGGCATATGCTTTGCCTTGTTTTCTTTCATAAGGTTATAAAATGCATTGACAAAAATCAATGAATATTATTTTAATTTTGTCTATATATATACAGTGTATTGGTATTTATAATATTAACTTAATTTCGTATTTGTGTTAAAAAAAAATGACGGACAAAATATTCCTTGTTACCTTAGTTTGCATTCATGTGCTTCTAAAATCTGTTATGTCTCTTTAAATAAATTTTAATTACCCAAGATGCATCATTTGATGCTGAGGATTCAGAATGGAAATAAGGTGAGTTACTTTCTCTTTTTCACATGATGAAATTTTGATAAATGTTAGTTAAACCTCCTTTTTGTGCACTGTTGCTTATTATTATTACCAATATAATATAATAATCTAAACTATTTGAAACATTAGTATTCATTTTCTATGATAAAATAAGCCATGACAACACAGTGTGTGAAAAAATATGTAGCATGCTAACGTTACTCATTGCCACATAGACTAAAGGCTCATAGTGGTGATGAGAAGCCATAGTGCAATGATGAGAACATTATGTTAACATCAGCACTGTAGATTTATTTTTATTGAATGGTTAAACCTCATATCAATATGCCAAAAAAATTTAAGAAAAGAACTTTATGATAATTTATGGTAATTCATAGCTTTCTTATTAAGACACAGATGAAGAGCAGAAGAAGATAGCAGCAAAAGCTAAGGTTCAAAAGCACAGGCAAAAATATATGGAACTCTTGAGCTTCTTGAAGAATATAGATGAAAGGAAAGAGAGGTACTGTAGCTTCTTTGAGGAAATATTTGTTAATGCTGTCCATACACTGAATCATTTGTTTTGAATTTAAGTACCTATATACAGTGGATATAAAAAGCCTATACACCCCTATTAAAATTGCAGGTTTTTGTGATGTTAAAAAAAAGATAAATCACATCAGATCTTTTCCACCTTTAATGTTGGCTAGACAAAGCCAGTCTGAAAGTTTGATACTGTTTCATAAGCTTGAAGATAGTTTGAAGTTGAAAGACAGAAAGAAAGAAAGGGTGACAGACAGACAGTTACAGGTAGAAAGATAGACGACAAATAAGAGCGATGCAAGTAGAAAGTCAGATGGAGTGAGAGAATGACAGGTAGATTGATACAAATATAGAGAGAGTGTGTGTGCTATTGGTAGAATGATAGAGAGATGGATGGAGAGTGTGTGGCATTGATAGAGAGATAGATGAAGTGAGAGTCTCTGTTACAGGTACATTGACAGAGTGAGAGGAAGAGATGAGGGGCTTCAGGCCTTGCCTTGGTTTTGACAGCTGGAGTTTGAAATCTTGAACATTCCGTGACAGGCTCTGTAAGTGAATGGGATTTTTTGCCTGATTTTTGTCTGCTGTTGAAACATTGTGAGTCTGATTGCTTATAAAAGTCATAGCACACCTTTTCTCAATAAGCCAGTCAGTTTGAGCCCTCATTCATGTCCATAGCACAAATGGTGTGAGATGAGTTACATAAATAAGTTAGAAAAATAATAATAACTAGAATTTAAATTTTCTAAAGAATGGATAGATTCTTGCTTCTCTCTCCACCCAGCCACAAACCAGGTTCAAGGATGTTAGCTGAATTGTTGTACAGCACTCTTCTGCCACAGAATCAATGCTCAGGAAGGGCTACAAATTCTTTGTTGAAGAGTTTATTCATGGTTATCAAAGTAATCAATAACTAGCTGCTACTTTCACTTGCATTCGTTGTTCACAATATGACCAAGAACATGTATTAAGAAAGAAAATAATGTCAATTTTGATTTGATGTTGACTTTTACATTGTTTGTATATGTTCAGTGTAGTTGACAGCAATGTGATATTCAGAGCTAGATGCTACCGGTCAATGAGGAGAAATGAGGAGCCCCACAAACTGGAGGTTATACATAATCTGCCGGTAAGATGAGGAGTCTGACATTTTAGCTGCCACCGTTCTTATAGCGAATTCCATTTTAGTTAATGTAACTGCAGTTGCAGCTTTTTCTCTAGTTAAATGCCTGTGCAACCTTTCCTGATGTAATACCACGTTCTTTTAGACTTCTGCGGTTGCAGACTAATCACAATAATTTCTTTCACTGCAGTTTGCAGCGTTCATACAACAGCACTTCTTGCAGCTGACTACACAACGTTACAAATTTTTAACTAAACTGTTGTGTTCTTATACAGATGTTTTTGGAGTCACTGGGGGAGCCTTGTGTTACTGTTTATGCATGTAGCTGTGTAGCTGGCAAAGGAATATGTAACCATCTAACAGCTCTGCTGTATCAAACAACCCACTATGTGCAGCTTCATCTAAAATCTGTCTCACCAATTTCATGTAAAACCTGTCCCACAGATTTTAGATGAAGCTGCACATAATGGGCCGTTTGATACAGCTCACCAATAGTGGCCTGCACAAGTGAACCACAGAGATGGCATCATCCAAGGACACATGTAATTATAATGTTTTTTTCTCTTTTATGCATTTGGCAAGAATTCTTAGTTGTTTTTTCTGTTTGTTATGTTAAGGGATTCAGTCCAGAGGCTTTGAGTCAATTTGCTGGCCAGAAACTCCAGAAAGTAGTCATAATCAGCTGTAACCCTTTATACGTTTTTACATATTTTTGTAGTTTAAGACTAGTTTGTATGCATTTACTTCTATAGGTCCACTTCCAGATCCACATATCCTGGCCTCTGGAGCAAAACTGAACCAGATTCATCCACAGCCTTTGCTGGCACATGTCAAAAATAGAGTTGGTCCCCTCACAGTTTGGTCCTGTACCTCGTGGCAGCCCACTTTCCTAACACTATCCCCCCATGGCTGCAGATTTTTCTGTTGTAAATTTCCCAAATCTGCCTGTGCTTGGTAGTCAGTTTGGTACTATCTTAATTTTGTTCCCACTCACCATCAATCCCTTCATCTGAAGTCTATAAAGGTGTCCCACATCTTGTCAGATTGAACAGGGTGCTAGACTACAGTCAAAATGTGCTGCCTGGGCACAGGTACGTCAGTCAAGGGTCACTGCAAGTAGGTTCCGGGAGGTTTTCCATTTGGTTGGAGAATCACCTAGCCAGTAATTAGCAGCACGAATTAAAAGGGCACAAAACATACAAGTACTATGAAACGTGGACTTGAACTTGAGCCAGATATTTTGAAAAAAATATTCTGAAACAGCCAATGTTAGTCTTCTACCTTGTAGTTCTGTTGTTCACCCAGATGCACCACATCTGGAAGCTGGTCCAGATGGGAGAGTATATGACCCATCTTCCCATTCGGGCTGGTGGAAGTATTGTTAAAAGCGCTATACAAATAAAATTGAATTGAATTTAATTGAATTGAATTGAATCAGAGTATACTGCACAAAAATACACCAAATGAATCTTCAACAAATAAAAAACAGACAGCAGTTGACCCAGTGGAATGAATCTGGAATGAATGACAGTTGTGACTGACAATTCAGCAAAAAAAGGCTGAAATTTTTGACCAAGAAATAAGATTAAATTTGGCTGACAATTCAGCCAAAAAGGCTGAAATTTTTTGACCAAGAAATAAGATTAAATAGGCCTAGAACATAATAACAAATAATCATGATAATAATCAGTGCAGATGTATTCAGACAGTGCAGTCAAGTCTGTGTGTACATACAGTTTTTTTTTTAATTAATTTTTCTTTTTCTTTGATTTTCCATGACACAACAATGGCATCAGGATGTCAAGACAGCATGTACAACATTCACTAGCTTAAACTCCCTATACACAATCTAGGTAGGAACAGGGCATACCAGAGGGAAAAAAATAGAGAAATAAATAATAATAATAATAATAATAACTTTGATATATAAATAAAGGTACAATAATGTATGTAATAAAACAGTTATTTGTCTACAGTAAGAAAGTCCCAAAGAGAAGACCAAGTGCAACAGAAAATGCCAGAATTGTGATGAAGATCACAGGTAAGTTTTTCTAACGGCAAAAGAGTAGCAACCTGACTCATCCACATTCTGACATATGGCATCTGTGAAGTTGACCACAACAACAGTATACATTTTTTAGCCAGAAAAGTACACGCTCATCATCACCGTTAAGATTTACAACAGTGCAATTCAAGAGATATATAATCTCAAATGATTTATAATTCAAGGTAAAAGTCTTTCCAATAATCTTTTGTATAATTTTGTGAATCTCTTTCCAGTAGGTCTTGTATGCACCAAAATGTATGCATCACAGTACCAGTGGCTGCTTTACGCTTAAAACATAATTGAGATGTGTGTTAAATAAGTTAAATAAAACATAAAATGTTCATGAGCCAAAATTGAAGCACCTTTTGGAAAAACATTTGCACAAACAGATGACCTCTCCGTGTCACTAAAAGGAGACCCAATGTCCTTTTCCCATATCACCCTTAGAGAGTCAAACGTCGATAAATCAATATTTGACAACATAGTAGGTTCAGACCTATCTTCCTCTTATTACTACCTGAGGAGAAAAAATGTTTTTCTACTTCATGAAGGACAAAGCATATTTTACCTACTCTCATTTGAGACTCTAAAAAGTGTCGTAACTGAAGAAACTTACAAAAATCAAAACTGGGCAATTTAAATTTGTGAATAATTTGCTGAAAAGATTTCAATGTACCATCTATGAACAAATCACCTAACATCAAAACTCCTTTTGACATCTAGGCCTGAAGCCCAGTGTTTTGCATAGATGAAGGGTGATCAGGATTAAAAGCAATGGAAGATTTGAAACATAAGTTATTTGGGTTATTTTGACTATAGCCACAGGATTGGAATATAAGAGTTTGACCAGACTAATAAAGTTAGGCCCCAGCCCTACTTTTTCCAAGACTGCAAGCAAAAAGGGCCACTCTACCCTGTTGAACGCCTTTTTGGCATCAAGAGATACAATAATAGCAGAGTCCCCTGACCTATTTAAATGATCGATAATGTTCAACAATCTGTGAACATTAGCACTACTGTATCTAGACCTTATGAACCCAGTCTGGTCTGGAATGATAATACACAGCAAAACAGTTTCCAGTCGCTGAGTTAATGCTTTTGCCAAAATCTTATAATCCACATTTAACCTGGCTTTCTCATTTTCTGAAACACTGGGAAGAGAAATCCCATGCAAGTATTTCAACAAATCCTCTTTGGGAATACAGACCTGAGATGTATAGAGAGAACTATAAAATGCACAGCTTTGTTAATAACTAAAGGGTCAAACATTACATTGCCATCAGAAGTCATAATTGCTTTTATATCTCTTTCATCCTGCTACTTTTTTAAGTGGTAAGCAAGTAAATGACCAGGTCTGTTTCTGAGCTCATAATATCTCTGTTTACTGAAAAACAGTAATTACTTGACATGTTCTGTATGATCTAAGTTAAGCCTTGCCTTGGCATTATTTAACAAAACACAATTATCATTAAGTGACTGTTTGTGTTGTTCCAAATGGTTCAGCCTCCAAAATTTTCCTATTTTGAATTCTATGTTTTTTCAATAGTGAGGCATAGGCAATGAGATGGCCACTCAATGTAGAATTGGCGGCACCTCATTTAATCACAGGGGAAACAGGTGAATCCTGGTTGTCTTGCCAAAACTGTATTATCTTTTGTCTAAAAAAATGAATGGAAAGCAGTACAGTCCAAAAAAAAGAGAAGTGTTAAATTTGCAGTATGTTGTCTTTTGAATGGATACACTGATATCAATATCTATCAATATCTAAATATAAAGAGCCATGATCTGACAGCACAATAGGGCCAATCTGACAGGAATTTATATGATTCAAACATTGGGAAGCTATGAAAAAGTAACCCAGCCTTGAGTATGAATTATGAATTATAAGAACTCCCTCTATATATCAACCAAACCTATATTCTTACAAATACTGTTAAGCATATGTGAAGATTTACAATTTATTTTAATCTGGGGAGATGATTTATCTAGGTTACCATCAAGTACACAGTTAAAGTCACCACCCAGGAACCCAATGCCCATACAGTGCTGGTTGAACAGTAGAACCGCATGTGACATAAATCTAGGACAGTCTTTCTTTTGGAGCATATACATTCATTATAGTAATGTATATCCCAACAACAGAGTCAGAAATCAGCACGAATCTACCTTCTGTATCGTATTCGGCATGGGCAAGAAGAATGGGATGTTCTTATGAATAAGAATGGCAGTGCCCCTACTACTTGAAGAAAATGAAGAAAAATAAATCTGACCAACCCAATCTATCTTTAGCTTTCTGTGTTTCTTATCAGATAAATGAGTTTCCTGTAATGATGCTGTCAACACATTTTTTTTTTTAACTACATGGCCAATGCCCTCCATGTTCCATGAAACTAATTTAAGGGAGTTGTTCATACAAAAGAGCCAAATAAAGTAAAGTCATGAAGCTAGTAGTATGTACAAACATATAGCATATGTCAGCAAGAGACACCAAACTTGAACAGAAGAGTACCAAAATTAACACATAAACCAAACCTATAAGACCCTCCCCTAAAGACCCCATCCCCAAATGATGAGGCACAATTAACATCAGAAAGTCACAAAACAGCACAAAAAGATTTAAAACAAAAAACACCATCAAAGTTAAAAAAGTTTCACAAACAAACAAGTTTCGAATCACTCTTTCCACCAGAATTCTGAGCTGTGCAATTGCCTGTGTTTGTTCACAGTCCATTTTGCTGAGTTCAGTGAACAAACACAGGCAATTGCACGGCTCAGAATTCTGGTGGAAAGAGTGGTTTGTGTGTTAATTTTTGTACTTCTCATGTTTGATAGGTGGGATATTCAGTCTAGTACCCACAGTGGTAAGCATATCCTCGATTATGATCCCTTTGTCTGCCACTACCTCATCTCCAGGTTCATGCAGGTCCAAATTGCCAGACTTCTTTGTAATCTCCCTGTCATAAATTGAACCTGTGTAAAAGCATGATATGAAAGTCACTGCCCCACATGGAGCAACCCCAACCAGACCTTTAAAGTGCTCTTGTAGTTGGAGAATATCTCCGAGTGGAGCATCAGGGATGTGGGACTTTCACAATGAATTTCTGTACAGTCAATTCAATTCAATTTTATTTGTGTAGCGCTTTTAACAATGGACATTGTCACAAAGCAGCTTTACAGAAATAAATGAATTCACAAAAAAATATATTGTAAATATGTGAATTTATCCCTGTGATATTATCGCTAATGAGCAAGCCAGTGGCGACAGTTGCAAAGAAAAACTCCCTGAGATGATATGAGGAAGAAACCTTGAGAGGAACTAGGCTCAAAAGGGAACCCATCCTCATCTGGGTGCAACAGATAGTGCAATTATAAATAAACCCCTTCTATTATTGTGTACTATATGGACAAATAATGCAATTGCGGAACCAATAAATTCATCACAGTTTTTGCAAGAAGTCCGGTTAGTTAAAATCTATCCACTGTCCACTGATGGAGTCCTGAGTACAAAGGTGCTCGTGGCAACTGCAGCCCCAAAGCTACTGCAGCAATCGCAGTCCCAATCACAAAATTGCTTTTGTCCTCTAATGGTTAAGGACAATGTACTTTGCGTGCAGAGTGCAAGCAGGGACTCTGGCAAGACTAGCTATGACAGCATAAATAAAAGGGAGAGCCAGAAGCTAACACAGACATGAGGGCACACTGGGACATAAGGCAGCCAACCACTCCACCGTCGACAAACCTGAGTGAACATGTGAGAGTGGGGGTGGTGGGGTGGGTGGGTGATCATCCCAGTTCACCACAACACTCTATGCCTGTGAACCCTCCAGACCTGCCCCTGTACCTAAGAAAAAACTATTCACAAAAGGCTTGACTAAACAAATATGTTTTCAGCCCAGACCTAAACACTGAGACTGTGTCTGAGCCCCGAACACTAAGTGGAAGGCTGTTCCATAACTGTGGGGCTTTGTAAGAGAAAGCTCTACCCCAGCTGTAGCACGCACTATTCGAGGTACCAACAAATAGCCTGCACCTTTTGATCCAAGTAGGCGTGGTGGATCGTAAAAGACCAAAAGTTCACTCAGGTACTGTGGCGCGAGACCATTTAGTGCTTTATAGGTCAATAGTAGTATTTTATAATCAGTACAAAATCTGATTGGGAGCCAATCCAGTGTGGGTAAGATAGGGGTGATGTGGTCATATCTTCTGATTCTAGTAAGGACTATTGCTGCTGCAATCTGGACTAACTAGAGCTTGTTTATGCATCTGCTGGAACATCCAGACAGTAAGGCATTACAATAATCCAACCTAGAGGTAACAAAAGCATGAACTAATTTTTCTGCATCGTGTAGTGACAATATATTTCTTATTTTAGCAATATTTCTGAGATGAAAAAAAGCAATCCTAGTAATATTATCTACATGAGCTTCAAAAGAAAGACTAGAGTCGATAATCACACTTTTACTGCTGCACATGATGAAACAGACAGGCCATCCAGAGTTATTATGTAATCAGAAAGCTTACTTCTAGCTGCATGTGGTCCTAGTACAAGTACTTCTGTCTTGTCAGAATTAAGTAAGAGAAAGCTAATAAGCATCCAGTTTCTAATGTCTTTTACACATTCCTCAACTTTATTAAGCTAGTGTCTGTCATCTGGCTTTGCTGAAACATACAACTATGTGTCTTGCAATTTTGGACTGAATAACCTGAAATTCTCAGGCATAGAGAAGCCAATTTGTTCCCTTGACATCCAAACAGGAATGAGCCTAAGACAAAGTACAGATCATTTGCCCAGGTGATGATGGTCCTGCTTACTGTGGCCATGCTTACACCAAAGATGTCAGCAATTACTTGTTCCCTAAGGCCAGCAGCTATCTGAACAGCTCATCTACGAGCTGAACTTTCCGGGCAGGGCTTGGTGTTGGGAAAGCTTCTTGTTTCATCCTCTGTGCCCTGGTCCAATAAACAAGGTTTGTAGCATATGGACAAATAGACTCCCAGAAGACCTGGAAAGTGGATTGTAGTGGTGGATTGTAGTGGTGGATTGTGTGATCAGACACACAAAACCTACTGAATATAGTTGGTGACTCCAGTGAAATTTTCTTCAGCCTAGCCTCCAGCTCTGCGTTGTATTCCAAGGCCTCATCCAATGCATCTACAAAAAGGAGAATCATATCATTAAGGTAAGTAATTACCTTATCATTGAACTAGAATATATATATTATTGCCCTACTCTGGTATTTTCATTATGAACTACAAAATAGTGTACTACTTTTCAAGTTCATAATGAAAACATCAGCGTATTGCACGTTGTATTTAATGTTTCCCAGGTCCGGGTTCTGACTCCTGAAGTAACCGAAGACTTCAAATTTTGTATGTCTCCTTTATTTCTACCCTTTTGCCTAATTACTCATGTGCTTATAAGTACAGTGCTTTATGACTTGAACTGGGTGTGTTAAATAAGGGAGACATAGTGGTAACACGCTAGAGGCTAGTTGTTAATTGTTTTGCACAGCTTGTAAGAAAAAACTATTAACCATGTTAGTTATGAATATTGCATATCACATCACAGCTTATCTACACTTTAAAGAGTACTAATGCACACATAAACACAGATGCTTACTGGCAGGGGGGTGTGGCGCATAGTCACGGTTCTTGACACTAGTTTCCAAACTAGTTGAGACATCCTTTAAGTCCATTGTCTTTGGGGCACGAACATCTATTCCTAGTTGAGCACTAGATCTCTCAAGCACAGACTGCTTTTGAGGTGGTACATAAAAATTGTTCCATTGAAAATGACTTGGAACAGCACCAACCTTCAGATGAGATCCTTGAATGTAGTCGGCAGCAGTGAAATGCTGAGTACATACAAATGTGCTGCCTCTGTGAATCACAAACATCAACCCTTCTTCTCTCCTTATTGCACAGACCCACTTCTTCCTTTGATTTTCATTTGATGGAAAATTGGGAAAACTTAAACATGGTTGTTTTTGTTTTGAATTACTACACTGAGGCACACTACCAAAAAACTTGTTTCTTGACTCAGCCATTGCTGTTACTGGAAGTCAAATTACCCTGCAGAGGTCATTCCTGGAAGTGTGAAACAAACCCAGAAGTGTGAAATTGGCCTATTCTCATCATTGAGCTGAGTGTTTTGATATGTCTCATGTCTACATTGAGGAAGTTTTGTGATTCCACTTATTTTGGGGGTTGACATGCACGTTACGCCACATGACATGCCTGTGATGTCACTAGAATTCCCATAACGCATTTTTCAAGAATTCCTCTTATTTTGGGGTTGATGTCAGATGAGGTCACTAGAATACCCATAATGTAATTCTGAGGTGAGTGTTTTGATATGTCATGTGTTTTCCACTCATTTTGGGTGTTGATGTGCACGTGACGTCACGTGCACTAGAATACCCATAACACATAAGAAATTGTAAGTGGTGCTTGCCCATGCAAAATTTGACACCAACATGCAGCTGCACATGCCGGTCAGTAGGGGGAGCTACATGTATGTACATATTTGTTGAAGCATAACTAATAAGACCTACACTATATTGCCAAAAGTTTTGGGACATCTGCCTTTACATGCACATGAACTTTAATGACATCCCATTCATCCGTAGGGTTTAATATGGAGTTGGCCCACCCTTTGCAGCTATAACAGCTTCAACTCTTCTGGGAAGGCTTTCCACAAGGTTTAGGAGTGTGTTTATGGGAATTTTTGACCATTCTTCTAGAAGTGCATTTGTGAGGTCAGGCACTGATGTTGGACGAGAAGGCCTGGCTCGCAGTCTCCGCTCTAATTCATCCCAAAGGTGTTCTATTGGGTTGAGGTCAGGACTCTGTGCAGGCCAGGCAAGTTCCTCACACCAAACTTGCTCATCCATGTCTTTATGGACCTTGCTTTGTGCACTGGTGCGCAGTCATTTTGGAACAGGAAGAAGCCATGCCCAAACTGTTCCCACAAAGTTGGGAGCATGAAATTGTCCAAAATGTCTTGGTATGCTGAAGCATTAACAGTTCCTTTCACTGGAACAAAGGGGCCAAGCCCAACCCCTGAAAAACAACCCCACACCATAATCCCCCCTCCACCAAACTTTACACTTGGCACAATGCAGTCAGGCAAGTACCGTTCTCCTGGCAACCGCCAAATCCAGACTCCATCGGATTACCAGACAGAGAAGCGTGATTCGTCACTCCAGAGAACACGTCTCCACTGCTCTAGAGTCCAGTGGCGCTGTGCTTTACACCACTGCATCCGACACTTTGCATTGCGCTTGGTGATTTAAGGTTTGGATGCAGCTGCTCGGCCATGGAAACCCATTCCATGAAGCTCTCCATGCACTGATCTTGAGCTAATCTGATGGCCACAAGAAGTTTGGAGGTCTGTAGCTATTGACTCTGCAGAAAGTTGGCGACTTCTGCGCACTGTGCACCTCAGCATGCGCTGACCCCGCTCTGTGATTTTACGTGGCCAACCAATTCGTGACTGAGTTGCTATTGTTCCCAATTGCTTCCACTTTGTTATAATACCACTAACAGTTGACCGTGGAATATTTAGTAGTAAATTTCACGAATGGACTTATTGCACAGGTGGCGACCTATCACGGTACCATGCTTGAATTCACTGAGCTCCTGAGAGCGACCCATTCTGTCACAAATGTTTGTAAAAGCAGTCTGCATGCCTAGGTGCTTGATTTTATACACCTGTGGCCATCTGAACACCTGAATTCAATGATTTGGAGGGGTGTCCCAAAACTTTTGGCAATATAGTGTATATTGGTAGCCATGTTTAGTGGACCAAGAGCATGTGATGTGCACGTGATGTCACCAGAATACCCATAACGCATTTCTCCTCAGTGGGCCAAGTATTTTGATATGTCATATGTCTATGTACCACTAGTTTTGTGATTATACCATTAGTTTTGTGATGCTCTTCATTGAACCGAGTATTTAGATGTATCACATGTCTGTGTTGTGGTAGTTTTATGACACTCAGTTTAGTGGGTGATGTTCATAAGATGTGCACATGACACGCAATTGACGTCATTGGAATACCCATAATGCAATTCACCTCATTGAAATGAGTGTTTTGATGCATCACATGCCTGTGTTGCAGTAGTTTTTTGTTTCCACTTATTTTGTGAGTTAATGTACATTCTGGTACAAGTTAATCTAGGTTTCATCAGTCCAAAGAATCTTATTCCAGAACAGCCAGTCTAATCTGGTTTTGCTGTTCTTGAATGTTACCAGTGGTTTGCACCTTGTTGTAAACCCTCTGTATTTACATTCATGAAGGCGTCTCTTGATTGTAGATTTTGACAATGGTACGCCTACCTTCTCCAGAGTATTCAAATTCAAATTAAAATTAATTCAATTTCA
Source organism: Pangasius djambal (assembly GCA_022985145.1). Classification (NCBI taxonomy): domain Eukaryota; kingdom Metazoa; phylum Chordata; class Actinopteri; order Siluriformes; family Pangasiidae; genus Pangasius; species Pangasius djambal. The sequence goes on along the minus strand of CM040999.1, from coordinate 13,487,117 downwards.
ATTCAATTCAGTTTATTTGTATAGCGCTTTTTACAATGTCATTGTCTCAAAGCAGCTTTACACAAACAAAAAAGTAAGATGAAGTGTGAGAGTGTGTCTGATGAGCAAGCCGAGGCGATGGTGTCAAGGAAAAACTCCCTGAGATGGAGATAGGAAGAAACCTTGAGAGGAACCAGACTCAACAGAGAACCCATCCTCATATGGGTTAACAGGAGTGTGTGTGTGTGTGTGTGTGTGTGTGTGTAAATGTGTATTTGTGTAGTCCATAGAAAACATCTGAGGCGTCTTCATGGCAGAATGAGGCGCCGCCGGTGGACAGGTCC
>CM040999.1:13474802-13486694 GCA_022985145.1 Pangasius djambal | reverse complement strand
TGTAGCTAACACTGGAGTTATATGCTCGTATTTCCTGGTTCTAGTTAAGACCCTCGCTGCTGCGTTCTGAACTAACTGGAGTTTATTTACGCACCTAGACGAACATCCAGGCAGTAACGCGTTACAATAATCTAGTCTGGACGTGATGAACGCATGAACTAGCTTCTCTGCGTCGTTTAGCGAAAGCATATTTCTAATCAAAAGGTGGACGTGATTGTGCCTTGTAGCTGTCTTTATACGGAGTGTAACAGTGATCCAGTGTTTTCTCGCCCCTAGTGGGGCAGGTGATGTGTTGGTGAAAGTTTGGCACTACGCGCTTGAGGTTGGCACTATTAAAGTCCCCCGCCACAATGAGCGCAGCATCTTCGTGTTGTGTTTGGTTTGTGGTGAGAGCCTCGTGAAGCTCCCATATTGCAGTGTCCATGTTCGCCTGAGGCGGAATATATACGGCAGTCATTATAATCGAGGTGAATTCCCGAGGGAGGTAGAAAGGGCGACATTTGATGGTTAGAAGTTCCAGGTTAGGTGAGCAGGAGCGTGAGAGAGTTACAATGCTAGCGCTATCGCATCAGCTGTTGTTTACCATCAGACACACTCCACCTCCTCTTGACTTCCCCGACTCCATTGTTCTGTCCATGCGGTGAACCGAGAAGAACTCGGCCGGCTGGATGGCGTGATCCGGTACCGCTGGGTTCAGCCATGTCTTGGTGAAGCAGAGTAGGTTGCAGTCCCGAATGTCTCTCTGGAACTTAATCCTGGCCCTGAGGTCGTCGAGTTTGTTTTCCAGTGACTGGACATTGGCTAACAGAATGCTGGGCAGAGGAGCACGGTGTGCGCGTGCCCTTAGCCTATTTCTGACGCCAGCTCGTTTCCCTCGCGGCCGCCGCTTCAGGTCGCATCCTTTGTTCCTCCTCAGGATCTCAGTCAGCCAGCTTGGATCCGGAGTTAAAAGAGGCAAAAGGTGAGTGCATTGTACACCAATAGAAACAAGAGTTTCTCTGTCGTAAGTGATGGTGTCCATGGTTCTTGACTTCTGATGATGTTGTGAAAGGGTTTTTCTTCACCAAGGAAAGGATTCTGCGATCATCCACTTTAGTTGTCTTCCGTGGTCTTCCAGGCCTTTCAATGTTATTGAGCTCACCAGTGCTTCTTTAATGTACCCAACTGTTGATTTGGCCACACCTAAGGTTTTTTCTATCTCCTTCTTTTGTTTTTTCATCCTAATGATGGCTTCCTTCACTTGCATTGAGATCTCCTTGGACATCATATTGGTAGCTCCAGTCGAACAGCTGCCAAATACCAATTCAATACCTGATATCAACTCCAGACCTGGAAAATGAAAGTGACTTGTGGCCAATTATGCTGACCCATACTTGGAATTTGTGCTCTGCATTTAACCCATCCAAGTGCGCACACGCAAACGGAGCAGTGGGCAGCCTTTTTTGTTTTTCCCACGCCCGTGGAATTAGTTGGGGGTTCGGTGCCGTGCTCAAGGGTCTCACCTCAGTCGTGGCATGGATAGGGTGGAGGAGAGCGCTGGTCATTCACTCTCTCCACCCACAATCCCTGTCGGACCTGAGACTCGAACCTACGGTTACAAGTCAGACTCTCTAACCATTAGGCCAACACTGCCCTCCCATTGGAACCTCTTAAAATAAAGCTGCTACACTTTGATCACATCTCGATTGTTTTATTTCAAATCCATTGTGGTGGTGTATAAAGGTAAAATCACAAAAACTCTGTCATTGTCCAAATACTTCCGGAACTAACTGTATATCCATGAGCAGTCCGAAGCCACTTGTTGCACTCTGAGGTAAGGTAAGGCATCTGAGGGCTTTCCTGAGATCATTGAGATGGACGGGACTCACAACAAACCCAAAGAAGTATGCACTTGGAAGGGTGGAATACGGTATGTGGGCTTCCACTTGGGTCATGGGCAGGTGCATCCCCAATTTTATAAGACAGCAGCGATTGCGATTTCTTATGAAAAACAAGAAGGAGGATCTATGTTAATCAAGTTTGCTTGTAACCAGTCATGTATTTTACTCTTTGTTCTCTATATTATGAATAACTTGTTTTTGTGATTTTGCCTTTATATACCACCACAATGGATTTGATATAAAACAATCAAGATGTGATCAAAGTGTAGACTTTCAGCTTTATTTTAAGATGTTCCACAAAAATATGGCATTTACCATTTAGGAATTACAGCCATTTTCAGCAAAGTACCTCCATTTTCAGGGGCTCAAAGGTATTTGGACAAAGTGACATAATTGTAAATATAACCATAATTTTAATACTTGGATGAAAATCCTTTGCAGTCAATAACTGCCTGAAGTCTTGAGTTGCTTTGGCAGTATGTTTAGGGTCATTATCCACCTGCACTGTGAAGCGCCAAACTGAAGCATCAGTTTTGTAGCATTTGGCTGAATGTGAGCAGAGAGTATAGCCCTATACACAGGAAAGTGTTACAACCCATAATGCAGTTCTACTCTGTGGGCCAAGGGTTTTGACATGTCGTACATCTATGTTCCAGTATGTTTGTGATTACACTCGGTTTCAGGATCTTAAGGCCTTGTGTGTGTGTGTGTGTAAATTAGAATTTTTGACAGTTGGAGATTGATTTCATGAAGAGTCAGTGACTGAAAGTCTATAGGCCTCTGTTAGACAGCTGAAGATGAAGAAAAATTTTTACCTTTTAGCATGATAATGACCCAAAGCACAAATCCAATTCAACAAAAGAATGGCTTCAGAAAAAAATGATCAACATTTTGGAATGGACCACAGGAGATCCCCTAGCAGTTCTATAGATCTGGAGAATTTTTGTAAGGAAACATGTAATAAAATTGGCAAATCAAGATGTGCTAAGGTAGAATCTTACCCAAAAAACACTGAGCGCTGTATTACAAGCAAAAGGTGCTTTAACAAATTTAAGGGGTATGCACACTTTATTGCAACAAGGTTATTGTAAGTTTTTTCTTTTTCTTTTTTCCCCCAAAAACATTTCTATTTGTTTTGCACTTGGATTTTGTTGGCTGCTGTATCATATTAAAGGTGAAAAAAAGATATTGCATGATTCATTGTGGTTTCTATTTTGACATCACTGCAGTTTTAAAAGGGGTGGGTAGACTTTTTTTATATCCACTGTAAATGCAGCTAAATTGGTTTATTCAATTGGCTGATTTATTTTTACTTAGTTATTTACTTTAATCTATTAATCAATTAATGCAATTAAAAATAAAGCAAAAATAATTTCAGACAAATGGCAGACTGTCTAATCAGATTGTGTGTATTGAGTAAGCAATTTTTCATGTGTTACAATGGTTTGATTGTACAATAACTTAAAATATCCATCCTCAATCTGTGGAATTGCATATGCCATATATTAGATTTCCTCTTGAGTACAAATTTAATGCTCATGATGTGTAAAAGCAACTGTAGCTAAGATAAATCCTTGACCCTCTTTCTATGGTCATGCTTCCTTTTCTTGCTCTTGTCCTTCACTCTGACATTCTTAAATTACCTCAAGGAGATCCAGGCTAAGACAACACGTACATGTGCTAAATCTGACTGGTGTTGACAGTGCTACAAATTCTGACACCATAAATTTAGAGTGTCCATTCACTCATTTGTTTGTATGCATGGAAATTTCTATTTTAAAGTTTCTCAGTAACATGTATCATCATGACTGGCAGTAAATGTTTATTTTTTACTGTTATGAAGTTTGCATAAATGCCATTCTCTAGAACAGTTATGCTATGTTTTTCAGGTAACAGCAACCAAAAATGTAGAACTAAAATTTAATTTATAAATTGTCTATTTTCTGTTTCATGAGAAAATGCTGTGATCTTTAATTTTAATTTTATTTTTCAGGAAAAGAACATTTTCATGCATTTTCTTGGTTTACTGCATTGATTCAGTTTGTTAAACTGCTTTGAGATGTTTTGTATTATGAAAAATGCTATGACATAAAATTCTGTTACTGCACATAATGTGAATTTCCCCTTTGACTGGAAGAGAGTGCTGCCACAAAAGAAAGACATATGGAAGGTGAGAAAGTGTGAAGGAGTTTAAGAATCAGTAATTGGAGAAATCTGGACTTTTCTGAAAATTGGAATTTGGCATAATACCCATGCAAAATCAGTATATTGTTTATTAAGTTAAATCTATGAGTCAATATTCCAGGCTGTACAATAGTCAAAACTAGAAATACACAAAACAAGGAACTAGAGAAACCAGAAAAACAAGAAAAACATCTACAAGATTTTGCAATGTGACAGACACAGGAGAGTAAAAACAGACAAACTACTCAGGAACTATACACAGAACCCCGGGACAAAACCGACAGGCTGTTTCTGTAGGATTTTCTTGGCATCGTCATGGTTTCATCTGACTGCTTGAGTCATGGTCCACAAAGAACTTACAAAGCATGTACTTGATCTCATTGTCTAAAGGTATTGATGAGGAGAGGGATGCAAAAGAATTTATTACCAGTTTATTACCATTACTACATGTACCATAGAACACTGTGAAAGCCATCATCAACAAGTGGAGAAAATGAGGCACCACAGTGACATTACAAAGAACCAGTATGTCCCTCCAAAACTGACAAAAGGACAAGACAAAAACTGATCAGGGAGGCTACCAACAGACTTATGCCAACATTAAAGGAGCTACAGGAATATTTGGGAAGTACTGGTTACTCGATGCATGTGACAGCAATCTCTCATATTCTTCATATAAAGCACAACTCAACAAAGGAATGGCTTCAGAAGAAGTTGAATGTTTTGCAATGGCCCAGTCAAAGCCTAAATACTACTGAAGATGTATGAAGTGAGTTGGAGAGGGCTGTGCACAGGAGATCCCCTTACAATTTGACAGTTTACCCAAAAAGACTGAGTGCTGTATTACAAGAAAAATGTGCTTTAACAAAGTATTAGTTAAGAAGTGTGCACAATTATTCAACCATGTTATTGTAAGTTTTTTCCCCTAAAACTTTTATATTTGTTTTTCACTTGAATTTTGTGGTTGCATAAGGTGGAAAAACATCTGACATGATTTAACTTTTTTCTTTAATTTTTTTTCACAAAAACCTTAATAACTTTTAGCAACCCTTTGGGCATTTCTTTTGGTCAACTCTGTTATTTACTCATTTGGGACAAAATGTTTGGTTGACAGCATAAATTCTACGTAGGACATAGTCCTAATAAAATTATGATTTTTAAAGAAAACAGTCATTAAATAAATAATCATTGGTCCCATTCCTGTTCATGGTAACAGTCAAGACATCTTGTAGATATACTTTCAATCCAATTACTATTTGTTTCAAATTTTTTTCAAAGAGGACAGCAAACATACCTCTTGTGTTTAGCATCCAAGAGAGAAAAAAACTAGTTTTACCAAGCAAGTATAAGAAGCTGGCCCTCGAGCACCTCCACAAAAGGATGGGACATGTGGGGATGGAGATTGGTTCTACTGGCTGTACATGAAGAGTCGGACTTGTAACCTGAAGGTCGTGGGTTCGAGGCTCAGGTCCAGCAGGGATTGTAGGTGGAGGGAGTGAATGACCAGCACTCTCTTCCACTCTCAATACCACGACTGAGGTGAGACCCTTGAGCAAGGCACCAGACCCCCAACTGCTCCCCGGGCGCCGCAGCAAAAAAGGCTGCCCACTGCTGTGTGTGTATGTAAACTTTCACTTTAAAAACGAGTCAGGGCGGACTGCAGCAGAGCGCCTGTTTCAAGATTATATTACGCGCTTTGGATATCCGGGCAAGCTACATCATGACTAGGGATGTGAATTCAAGAATGAACTGTTCCGAACTCTCAGACAACTTGCTGGCATCGGTCACTCCCACACACGTACCACCCCCAAGGGAACCCAGTGGAAAGGTTCAACTGGACACTCTTGCAGATGCTGGGGACGCTGACAGACAAGAAAAAGGATGAACTACCTACCTCAAGTTGTGCATGCCTACAACTGCACATGGCACGAGTCCATGGGATACTCTCCCTTTTACCTGTTGTACGGCTGGCATCCTCACCTTCCAGTGGATCTGATCTTTGGCCTGGTGGAGCCAGAGGAAGAAGCAATGTCAAAGGGGTACGCGAAGCAGTGGGCGCACAGAATGACCGAAGCATACAAGATCGCGGAAAGCCACAGTCACCAGGCAAGTGTGAGAGGGAAAGCGCAGTACGCCCGGAAAGTGAGAGGAGTTGTGCTGAAGGCAGGGGATGGAGTACTTGTCATGAACCTCAGGGAGCAAAGAGGCAGAGGAAAGTCGAAGTCCTACTAGGAAAAAAACAGTACATTTGGTGAAGGAGCAAGTGACAGACAACACCATATACATAGCATACCCTGAGAATGGTAACAGCAGGAAGATCAGGATGCTGCATTGGAACCTGTTGTTACAGGTGAACAACTTACAGCTCCAGCGACATCACCTAAATACACAAGACCTGAAAGACAGAAAAGGACAAGGAGACACACAATCGACAACAATGAGGACAACAGAGACAGTGACCTGACAAAGTCAGATGTGGAGAGTAGTGTAGGAGGATACTGTTTGAGAGCTCCAGTCAACTGGCCGACATCGGGGAACAACCAACTCCCAGAGCAAGTGCCTCTAAGGGAAAACACTTGTTTTATGCAGGAGAGAGAAAACTCAGGACAGTAGTGCCGTATAAACTATTAATAGTCACAAGATTAATTAGGCCTGACATTACATATTTAAAAGAGCCAAGCAACACACCAAAAGAGCACAATGTAGGTTACCTGGTATGTATAATATTTTACAGTAAAAAATGCTTTAACAGGCAGCACTCTGAGTACCTCCAGTGGCCTACACTGCCCCATAAAAAGTCAACTATATGGTCAAGTGACAAATCAGTTGTATACTGGTCTGGAGGACTATGCTGTTATACAAGTTACATAAAGATAAATGTGAGTCGCATTTGTTTTTATATATTGTTTTGGAAAGGCAGTCTTTGTGTATTTCTTTCTGGGAGTCTCTGAGACTCCCTTTTGAGGAGCGGATGTTTTGTACTTTTTTTGGATTTCTCCTCACAGAGTTAGAAGGTCCATACTGAATAGCATCCTTAACAGAGGGTTCAGCCGTCATAGTCCTATACTAAAGTGATAAACACTCACTTTGAAGGTAATGATGGTTTCTTTCTTCTGACATCTTTAAAGTTATTGTGTGGGCTATTTCTTCAGTTTTTCAAGAAGACATTTGGCCCTGTGTCTCTGGGTAGTTATTAAGAGCGACTTTAAGTGGAGGGTTTGGTTTTGGGTCCCCCTCACTCCTTGGGCCCCTGGGCCTGTACCCAGTAGGCCTGTTCAGTAATCCAACCTTGTAAGGCCCCTGCTGTTAAAACCAATAAACAAAAGCCAAATATGACTGATGTACAACTAAGCCAATCAAAGCACCTACACTGAAAAAAAGAGAATATGTGGTTGGTCAGATTTAAGAGAAAATATTTTGTATAGTTTACATAAAAATTATTTAAGTTTCTTATCAAAAGAAAACATTTCATTGCTTATGCTAAATTTAATTTAAATAAGTATCCAATCTACTAGTTTGAATTATATAGAGTGAGTGTGATCAATTTATCCAGTATAAACATGATCTCCTGGGATTTTCACACACAACAGTCTCTAGAGTTTCCACAGAATGGTGCAAAAAACAAGCAAACAAACAAAAACATCCTGTGTGCAGAGGGTCTGAAGGCTGAAACACTTTGTTGATGAAAGCTGACAGGAAGTCTATAGTAACTCATATAATTACTCTTTACAACCATGGTGAGCAGAAAAGCATCTCAGAACTCACAACAAATCAAACCTTGAGGTGGATGGACTAAAACACCATGATCATGGTTGTAAAGAGTGATTATTTGAGTTATTAATTGGCAGCTTGAACCAATCTGGCCATTTTCCTCTGACTGCTCTTATCAACATGGCATTTCCACCAACATAACTGTCACTCACTCAATGTTTTTTTTGTTTTTCACACCATCCTGTGTAAACTCTAGAGACTGTTGTGTGTGACATTCCCAGGAGATCAGCAGTTTATGAAATACTCAAACCAGCCCTTCTGGTACCAACAGCCATGCCACAATTAAAGTCACAGAGATCTCACTTTTTCTTCATTCTGATGTTTGATGTTTGAACATTAACTGATGCTCTTGACCTGTATCTGCATGATTTTTTTTCTTTTGCATTGCGCTGCTGCCACATGATTGACCAATTAGATAACTGCATGAATCTGCAGTTGTACAGGTGTTCCTAATAAAGTGGATGGTGAGTGTATAAGCAAAATATTGAATCAATCATCCCATTAGCAAAACTTTAATTCTTTCATGAGAAGTGTCGGAAATACTGTCAATGCTGCCATCAAGATTTAGACTTGGACAAGTGTAATTCAAAAGAACAAATTATGACACCCTACAGATGTCTGTAGGGTGGGGCTGTTATGCCATCACAGACATTAAATGAGTTGACATTCTCAGTCCCAACCAAAGATGATTAATGGATGCTACAAACTCACATACTTCAAAGAATCCATGCTTTCACTTTGATCACAATGACAGCCTTTTAAACCACTGCAGGATGGCTAACTTGGCAGGCTAAATCAAGAATAAAACGTTATGGTTGGTGAAAAACACTCAAACAGCTAGCACTTTGTAGTCACAAGTCCACTGGTCACAAAGCAGCACTGTCACAAAGCAGCTTTACAGAAATATATAAATTCTGGATCTACGTTTTAAGTTTATATATTTATCCCTAATGAGCAAGCCAGAGGATATAGTGGCAAGGAAAAACTCCCTGAGATGATACGAGGAAGAAACACTGAGAGGAACCAGACTCAAAAGGGAACCCCTCATCTGGATGACACCAGATAGTGTGATTATAAATAATTTCCTTTATATAACTGTATACTGTATAGTCAAAAAGTGCAATTGTGTAAACAGGAACTTGCGTGCAATTATGTGAACAGGAAAAAATAAAACAGCAGGAAAAAACACTCGTAGTGTCTCTAGTTGAATAATTATGTACTGGAATTAGGTAGCTGAGGTTGAGGAACTGTCAGAGCCAGAATTCACATGCCTTTTTACAGTTCTTGCATTTCTAATTCCTTTTTTTTCTCCCACTGTTTCTGGTAGAAAACACAAAAGAGTGAGAGAGAGAAAAAGAAATCCCTTATGGTTTTGACCACATTGGGTTTAAATCTGAATACATACAGATATTTGGAACACTGAACAGATACAGAAACTTACAGGATACTCCCTTGCCTTGTTCAAACATGAAACATGAATTATTATTATTATTATTTTAAAGGAGATATTTACACAGAATTTACTGTGAATTTTCCCCCTCAGTCCATTGAGTGCAGCCTCTGATCTGTCTGGGAATCATTGGATGTGCTGAAATAAATGTGATTTTTCTCAGCTGAGTAATTTTTTCCACAACAGTACATACATAGGCCTTATAGGATACTGAAAGTATAAATAGAGTTTACTACTTCATAGGCAATCTTGTTCTGTACTTGCTTTGGACTAAATTGGCACAAAAAGTTTAATTGTAAGTTCACATATTACGTGTATTGGGTTTACTGTGAAGTTCATAAAATTTAAAGCAATTGGTTATATTTTTGTGTTTAGACAACTTGTTGATTATTGTTAGTTGCATAACCATTTTATTAAATCAACATTAATAATAAAAGTCTCATATTAACCTTAATTTATGAATCGATTATTACAGTCTTGTATACTAATAATCTCAAATTAAAAAAGTAGCTAAATTACAAAAAGAAAAAACAAAACAAAGCATGATTTGGTATACAGCATATGCATATGCTGGTCGGGCTATCCTAGGAACACAGGATGTCTTGAGGTGAGGACCAGTCCCTCACAGATCACCACACACATACACACACACACACACTTGCTCTGCCAGCATGATTTTTGCTGACAGACAGAAAAGTCAAGCTTATAAACTAACATAAGTAAAAATATTTCCATGTCATTTTGATAAAATATATTTATGGTTTATTAAAGTAGAAAATTAGACATTATTTGCTGTCAAATGTAATACCTTTGCTTCCTCACTAACTCAGCACATACTGTATCTCTGCCTCATTCTCTCTATCCTTTTCTCCTTTTCCACTACACTGTCTGCCACAGTCTGTTCAGCTGTGGCTGTCAGTCATCTTCCATAAATTGCAGGAACATATCAGTTACTCTTAGAGCACCCATAGGGACCTGACATAACTCTGCCCTTTCACTGTAGCTGTCTTAGTCCATCATGTCTTTGTAGAAAAGCTTCACTCTAGTGTGGTGCATCTTTTAGTGACAGCCTTACAAACTGGCTAATTTTCAGTGTGTTTAAAATTATTTCTAGATCAGATTTGTAATATTTTGTAATATTTTTTCTTTAAATTATGCCAAATCCTTTAGCTGTTCTGTTAAAGTCTTTGGAATCTTCCCCTTCAGTTCTATGATGTAGCAGCCTCCTCTGAAATACTGTGGCAATTTTTGTAAGAGGTTTTGCAGCTGCTTCTTTTAGCTTCTGGGCATCAAAGCATGGGCTATAAAGGAGGACTGGCAGGCGCTAAACAAATGATGGGATTTCCAGCGAGTTGTTCTTTGATATCTTACTTTTTTCTGTTTTAAATTCCTTGACATTGTTCTGTTTCATGATTTTCTCCTTAGTGGAGAACATCTGGGAGAATACAGCATCCCACATTTCGAGGGCTCTTGGGGTCCCTTCCTTTTTCCTTACTTCATGAATGCCAGATTCCTCTTCAGCATCAACATACTTTTCATTACAAGTTGTGTTACTGTCTCCTGTGTGGGAAAGTTTGTCATTCTCTCTTTCTGGCTCTGGAAACTTTGGTGGTTCAGGATCCACTATTGTGTTTCTTCAGTCGGGACCAACGACTGATCTTTCTCTTTAGAACCCAAGGCATCTCTCTTGTGCTTGCCATTTTAAGTATTATCTCTGCTTTATTTGTGACCTTTTTCATAATATCTTCTGACCATCTAAATTCAATCTCTTCTCTAACATTATCCTGAGTATCAGACAAATCACTCCTACTCACAATGAGATCTCCAGTGTGAGAGGTTGTAATCAGAGCATTAGTGGTGGGATCTCTTCGAAACTCTGACTCTTGAGGCTTAGAGAAATCATTTACAATGTAAGAGCTTTTAGCACTGGTACTAAACCTGAATTCATCATTCCTTTGTGCTTCTGATTCTATGGTACAATTTGATTTATCAGTATTTTCTATGTCAGTAGCTGTAGAGGGTGTGAGAAAGTCTGGTTTGTTTAGCAGCTGGCTTGCAATGTTATTTTCTGTACTACTTGACTTTATAAAACCTGCACGTGGTGACTTGGTTAAGGGATTTAAAATGAAGTTTTTGTCATTCAGGGGTTGGACAACATTCTTGACCGCAGTACCAGCTTCACCTGATTTTATATTGGATTTACTATAATTTTTTCCTTTGAACTCAATGTCAACTTTAATGGGGTCTTGAAAACTAGTAACAGTGAGTTTGTGTTTGATTGGGACCAGAGATACTTTAATACTGGTAGGCCTTGTAATGACTTTACTTTGGGTTTTTACTGATGTCATATTGTCCAATGATATGATTCTGGAAAGGTTTTCAGTCATATAGCCTGTACTGGAAATATGCTTGTTTGTATGTTTTGTCTCTGAAGGCACAGAGTCTTGTTTTAACTGTGAAGAATCTTGCGTAAATCTTGTTAGCACAGGGTATAAATTTTCTGTTGGATATGTAGATTTCGATACATTCTCTATTGCTGCTGTTTGAAGTGGAATATTTTGCATTGATATTTTTTTTGTTGATAATCCAGCTATATTTGGTTTTGGA
>CM040999.1:13453572-13468884 GCA_022985145.1 Pangasius djambal | reverse complement strand
GTCCGAGGGACATTGACAGTCATCATTAGCCTCTTCCATTTTCTGACAATTGCTCCAACAGTTGTTCTTTTTTCACCAAGCTGCTTGGCAATTGCCCCGTAGCCCTTTCCAGCTTTGTGAAGGTCTACAATTTTGTCTCTTGTGTCTTTTGACAGCTCTTTGGTTTTGCCCATGTTGCTACTTAGACTTTGGCTGATTGCGGGGTGCACAGGTGTCTTTATGACAGCTAACGACCTCAAACAGGTGCTACTAATTTAGAATCATGAGCAGAGTGTAGCTGGACTATTTAAAAGCAAAATAACAGGTCTTTGAGGGTCAGAAATCTGGCTGATAAGCAAGTGATCAAAATACTTATTTGACACAGTAATTCACAAATAAATTTTTAAAAAATCATACAATGTGATTTCCGGATTTTTATTTTTAGATTCTGTCTCTCACAGAGGAAATGCACCTATGCTGAAAATTGTAGACCCCTCCATGATTTCTAAGTAAGAGAACTTGCAAAATCACAAGGTGATCAAATACTTATTGACCTCACTGTATGTGTTTGTGCCTTTGGAAATGTTGGCTTTATTTCACCATATGTCAAACCAGAAGAGGTGCCAGTACTTGCAAAATTGAAGGAGTTTCTAAGGGTTGCAGCTTTTTTTTCCATGGCATGCTGATGACTGACTAACAGCTATTGTAGATTTAGCCTCTTGCTTATCTGTGTTAGGGGTTTTGACAGTTTTTATCTTTAATAAGTCAGGAATTTGTGTCTTTGCCTGATTGCTTGGAATATTTGTAGAAAATATATCCAGTGTCATTTCAGATGAATCTGACATTGGCATTTGTAGTCTTGAAGTTTGTGGCATAAGAGTTTCTAAGATGCCAGACTTGAGATCATTGGAAACAGTTCGTAGGAAAGATGTATCGTGTTATTCCAGCTGGTGATTTTGAGGGAGAATGTTTAGGATCATCAGGCGTTTTAAAGAGAGATTGCAAAGCAGAGTCAAATGTGTTGCTTTGGATTCCAGCATAAGTAATACATCCTGCTGGTGTTAATCCATAGTCTATTGAATTAATTTTATGCATGTTTGACTGAAGTTGCACAACATTAGGCCTTTGTTCACCAAAATATCTTACCAAAGGTTGGTGTAAACAATAGACAGGAGTGCTTGGGGCACTGTAGGTATAGGGAGCAGTGGTTAAAGTCTCAGTTTTGGGCATTTGATACCCTTGCATAGGTGTAGAGTCAAGCACCCCACATGAACTTGTTGGACAAGCTGCAGGTGAAAGAGTTGACAGCTTTTTAATTAAGTATTCCTTAAAATGTGCTTTTAAAATAGAATGATTTATTTCAGCATCCAAACAAAGAAATCTGTTTGGTGTAGAATACATCCTTTTATCCTCTACACTTGCGTCGGGATTGTTATCGTTAATTGTTGTCTGAAGTGAACTTTTTACATTAATGGACATAGGGGATGCTGGTTTGTGATTCTTATCAGGTTTTCTTCCCTGAGTGTTTGCAACAGAGTTGGACACTTCCTTGGGTGTGGAAAAGCCAAGGAGGGAAGTAGATAAAAGAGTAGTAGCATTGAAGTCATCAGTTGTTTTTTTTCCCGGTTACATCAATGAGTGTTTTATCTCTAGAATTGTTATGTGAAATTATTGCACATCCTTTACCACCCGAGGTTACTATGTTGGATCCTGGGGTAGTATATACAGATGATGCCGGGGTAGTATATATAGATGTCTGTGTTGAATTGGATCTGCTTCTGTTCTTGAATGGTGGCTCTGATATTTCATAAAATGAAGTATAAACCTTCTTTTGTGGAAGATTTGATGAGTTCTCTAGTTCTAAAATCTTGGAAGTAGTATCATGTGGCATACAAGATTCCATGAGAATTGTTTCCATGACAAAATTATCTGCAAAAATCTTGTGAGTACCCTGTGGACATGAAGTACTTTTAGGTTCATGTCTAGAACACTGGTTTGTTGTTTCCTGGACCAAGGGAAGAACAGGGTCCAAATATGCAACAGGAGGCAGAACTGGAGCCAAGGTTAATGTTTCTGAGTCCAAATAGGTTGGTCCAGAAGGGCTTAATGTCTGAGCAAAAGTATGTGGTACAGGGAATTATTGTTCTATTACTTGTGTATTGTTAGAGGTCTGTAAAACACTAGGTAATGTTAGGCTTAGGCCTATCTCAGACAGTGGATCAGAATCTAAGTCTGTGGCCAGCTCAGTGGCATCATTAAACAGAAAAGAGGAACATGTATAAAGTGGGGCTATTTGGTGCTCAAAGGGTGGATCAGGATGCAAGTATGTATGCAAGGACAGATTGGATGTTGAATTGTTGTGAGGACCACAATAGGAATTGAGGTATGGGGAGCTGCAGCGTTGGTAGAAGGAACTGACAGAAGAATTGTGTGAGTCAAGAGCCCTGCAGACGGGCATTGTTTCTTGAGCAGTAGTTGAGTTAAGGGTCTGAATGTGCAATGGTATCTCTGTAGTTGTAGTGGAAGTAGTGAAATCACTGTGCTCCTCATCTGGACTGGCCTCACTCACAGGTGACAGGCTTGAGCGAAATGAGATGGGTGTCTGAGTAAAAGAGCCTGCTTTCTTCTTTACATTTTTTTTAACAGTTTCTGCAGACGGGCATTGTTTTTCCTTGGCTAGGGCAAAAGGGGGGGAGGGTATTGGGAGAGCAGGAGAGGCTGCCCATGATAGCTTACTTCCATCAGCCTTCCAATTTCTATGATAAACACAAACAAACACACTAAATTAGGCATGTAGTGTGTACTAGCACTGTATTTACAAATATGTTTTGCCTAACATTCTTCAACATCTAATTTTTACTAAGAAGACAAAAAAAATGCCCCAAAAAAGCTTTATAGTTATTCAATAATATAACAAAATATCCACAGAATTTAAAGTTTAGCATTACTGGTTCTGCCAATAAGTACCATATATTAATTATGTGTAAATTATATATAATGCAATGCCTGTATCTGAAGCCGTTTAGTGATCAAAATATTTGTTTTTGTATTTTGATTTAAAACCCTGCCACTATGCCCTAAACACTGAGAAAACCCCTTTTTTTTCTCAGATGAAACAAAAAAAAGTGAGCTCAAGATATTTACTTTAATGTTGAACTTTAAACAACAGCTCTCTGAAGCTCATGGGGAATATTGCAATGGTTTAGCAAAATCCCCACCCCAGCTACAACTGAAAAATGCACAAAAAGACTTTAACCTAGCCCAGAATGTTTGGGAACGGGAAAAGGTACACATATTTTTCTCAGTTCTTTTGAGGACAAGTAACAAGTTAACAGTGCTGTGCATTTCTGATTTCTGTGCATTGCAAGTGTGTCAGCTTTTATAGTAGACTCTGATAGCATGCCCAATGAATTTTTCTGATCATTCTTGAATGTAACAAACCCAAAAAATAAAGTAAATCCGAGGAACTATTCTTCGATATGACAGTTTGTTGACTTGGGAAAGACATTGTTTTGAAACATAGCTTGTTTTCACAGTAATGTTAGATAGAAAGCTTTCCACAAAGTTCTACAGGGCATCTGGTTTAGTCATTGAATTCAGAATACAAAAATACAAAATTTTTTTTTAGCTTTAAACAGATACAGATAATGCCATTGCATTACACCCCTAGTATATAGTACTGCTTTGGCCAGTCCTGACTCAATTGTCCCACTTGAAAGATACATTGAGATGCCACACTTGCTTTATTTCAAGCTTAAATAGAGAATGTTTTAACTTCATTAATGTGAAATAAATGTGACATTATTCAATTAGCCAATTAGCCAATTATGTAATCACGTGACAACAACACAATGCATAAAATCACAGAAAAGATCCAGAGCTTCAGTTAATGTTAATCAGAATGATGATAAAATGTGATCTCAATGAATTTGACTATGTCATGGTTGTTGGTGCCAGACAGGCAGGTTTAAATATTTCAGAATCTGCTCTCCTGAGATTTTCACACAGGATTGTAAACTCTAGAGACTGACAATGGTGCCTAGTTGATGAGACAGGACAGAGCAGGAAGGCCAGGACTGACAGGAAGGCTAGAGTAACTCAAATAATCAATCTTTACAACTGTGGTTAGCAGAAATGCACACTGAAGCTTGAGGTGGATGGGCTACCACAGAAGAAGACCACATCAGGTTCCACTCCTGCAGTTAATCAAAACTGGACAGATGAAGATTGGAAACATATCACCTGGTCTGATAATTTTTTTTATTTCTGCTGCGACATACAGATGTTAGGGTCAGAATTTGGTGTCAACAGCATGAATCCCATGACCTAGCCTGCTTTATGGCAACAGTTTAGGCTGCTAGTGGTGGTGTAATGGTGTGAGGAATGTTTTCTTGGCACACACAGGAGCCCTTAATAGCACTCAAGCATCATTTGAATGCCACAACCTATATGAGTGTTGTTGCTGACCACATACATCCCTATATGGCCACGATTTACCCATCTCATAATGGCCTCCAGCATAATATTGCACAAAGTCACAAAGAACTGGTTTGTCTCAATCTAGTTCCATGAACATGAAAATTGGTTCAATATATTTCAGTGGCATCTGCCGTCATGAGATCTAAATCCAATATAGCACTTATATGGAGCTCCTAATAAAATGGTGAGTATTCGGAAATAGGCAGAGAAGATTCCTGCTGATGGTTAAAACAGGTCTTGAGCAACGCTTAAAAAATTTGAAGGATAAGAACTTCAGAAAAGGGAGACTGACATCAGAAACTTATTGCTCCACTTAAGGCTGTGCTGGGTCAGACACATGACTTACTTAAAATTTTAAAAAAGAAAGGGTAATACTTGCAAAACATAATAATAACTTTGCATTATTATGTCTTACTTCATAACATCATATAAATGTAAATATTTGGGCTGTTCAGTAGCATAATAAAAAATCAGATAATGTAAAGCCAGAGGGAAAAACTAGACAAACTCCAAAAATCTCTCACTATACACGCTGACCCAATGTATTACATATATAATAATACATTTTAGGTAAAGACTACACATATCCAGACTAATCTCTTTAATATTGCTTTTCAGACTGGACAATAGATTTATTTTAAACAGTGCCAGGCACTGACTACATATGTGCTTTCAGTGAATGTTTACTACAAAATTACCAGAGCAGATAATCATAGTTAATTATGTTTACCTGTGCAGGGGTTGTCTGTAGGATCCAACTCCAAGTGCTCTAGGTGGAGAGGAGCAAGTGAGATACAGGGCACAGTGACTGATCCCTCAGCCATACCAAAAATAAAAGCACTAGCTATAAATTCAGGGAGCAGTAATCAGAGAAGGTTTCCACCAAGGGAAGGTTCAGGTGAAGTGAGGAAATCCATAGAAATAGAGACCATCCTGACTATCCTGACCATGCAGAAATCTCCTAAATCCCTAGATAACTCCAATCTGTAATTGCTTTCTAGTTAGGTTAATAGCTATGTGCTTCCAGTAGTTCTGTACATGGGGTAATTAACTCACTTATGTTCAATTCTTTAAACATGAATAAAGCAGCACCAGTAAGCATAAGAGCATGGTTGTGTGAGTTTTACCAAGTTACACTGGTATGTAACTGTTGTGCCATCTTATTTCCATTTTTTAATAATGGATTTAAATGTTCAAAATTTGGGATATTATTTTATAAGCAAATCTGATTGGCACTTTCCCAGAACTTTGTCCTGAATTTGTTTTGATAGCTCCTTGATCTTCCTAAAGCAATATTGATTTTCCCACCACTTCGATACTATGGGCTATTTTGTGTAGAGTCATAGCATATAGTTCCAGGTTATAACACTAAAAAGGTATAAATGTTCAAGGGTCATGAATACTTATGCAACTAATGAATACTTATGTGTTGTAATTCTGAGAAGCTCACATCTGTCTATGAGTTATGTTCAACTCCAACTCTGGCTGATCCCATGGCAACCACAGTCAATCTTTTCTGTTGCAAGACTAAACATGAAAAATATATATATAAAAAATGTTCTACTCATCATATCACAGCAAATTTTGCTTAATTTAATAATATAGCTTTCACCTTCATTACTTGGCAACTTATTAAATAGTACTTGATCTGGCATATTCTATTTTTATTGCATTTTATTGTTTTATATCATGCTCCAATAACTTGTGAACACAACTAATAAAACCACAAGATACTACAACAGGGTCATGAAATCATAATATTGAAATCCAAAACGTGAATCAGGGTCAATGTCAAAGAACAGACGAGGGTCATGTGCAAACAGAGTAAACTAGGTAATGCAAGAGTGTAAACATGAAAACACAACAATATCAAGAACCAGGAAATCAGAACGAATGGCTCGGCAAAGTCAGTGAGCAAACACAGAACAATAATGCGCATAGGACAAAGACACAAGGGGTTTAAAAATATAAACTAATTAAAGGGAAAATGGAAACAGGTGAGAACAGTGATGACACATAGGGGAGACAACCAATGACAAGACATGGGTGGAGACAGGCGTGAACCAAAACAAAACACACGTCAAAGTAAACAAAGTGCAAAGTCAATCTGGAAGTGCACGCTGTCGCGCTACGGGCACGCTTAAGCATGCCGAATGCTCCGACGCTCAGCGCGAGGGGAAAATACCTAACAAATAAATACTTGAGATGCAGGCTGTTTTGTCAAATTAAAGAGATATTGTCAAATTAATAAAATAATTCCAATCAGTCATCTGTACCACTTACAGATAACTTTAAGTGTTGTTCATAATTTTACCCATTAAGAAATCTGGTCCAATGCCTCAGTTTAACTCCCATGGCACAGTCAGTCCTGACCTTAACCCCTGTCAGTTGTCCATCTATAGGCAAATATCAAACTTCCCCTTTATCTCCAAGATCCTAGAAAAGGTTGTAGCGCAGCAGTTATGCTCATACCTACAAAGAAATAACATTCATAAAATGTATCAGTCAGGATTTAGGCACAGAGATCACATCATAGCACAGAGACAGCACTGTTTAACGTGGTAAATGACCTACTACTGGCCTCTGATCAGATTTGTGTCTCCTTGCTTATGTTGCTTGACCTTAGTGCAGCCTTTGACACCGCTGGTCATACTAATCTCCTTGGTAGTCTAGAAAAATATTGTTGGAATTAAGGGAACAGCCCTCTCCTAGCTCAGGTCTTATATGTTCCACAAGGTTCCTTTTTAGGCCCACTGCTTTTTTCTTTATATATGCTACCTCTGGGTAAAATGATTTGTAAACATGTTATTAGCTTCCACTGTTATGCTGATGACACACAGTTGTATGTTTCAGCAAAGCCAGATGACATATACCAGTTTAATAAAGTTCAGGAATGTGTGATTTTAGACACTGGATGCTTATTAACTTCCTTCTACTTAATTCTGACAAGACAGAAGTACTTGTACTAGGACCACATGCAGCTAGAAGTAAGCTTTCTGATTACATAGTATCTCTGGATGGCCTTTCTGTTTCATTGTGTGCAGAAGTAAAAGACCTTGGTGTGATTATTGACTCCATTCTTTAATTTGAAGCTCATGTATATAATATTACTAGGATAGCTTTCTTTCATCTCAGAAATATTGCTAAGAAATATAATATCACTACATGATGCAGAAAAACTAATTCATGCTTTTGTTACTTCTAGCTTGGATTATTTTAATGCTTTACTGTCTGGATGTTCCAGTAGGTACTTAAACAAGCTCCAGTAAGTCCAAAATGCAGCAGTGAGAGTCCTTACTAGAACCAGAAGAAATGACCACATCACCCCTATCTTAACCCAAACAAATTTCATATTAATTATAAAATTAATAAACTATTAAACTATTGACCTATAAAGCACTGAATGGTCCTGAGCGAACTTTTGGTCTTTTATGTTCCACCACACCTACTTCAATCAAAAGGTGCAGGCTATTTGTTGGTACCTTGAATAGTGAAGGCAGGGGGAAGAGCTTTCTCTTACAAAGCTCCACAGTTATGGAACAGCCTTCCAATTAGTGTTTGTTTAGTCAAACCTTTTGTGAACAGTTTCAGGAGAATAGTTACATGAGAATATTTTAGGTGAATAGTTAAAAGACCAGACCTAGAGTGTTGTGGTGAACTGGGATGTTTGGATGGACAATCTCACTTGCTGCTGCTGAGGATGGCCCCACATGGACAACCTAAAGCTCAATGAGATTACTGAGGGTGGTACCACTTAAAAACCATGAAGATGGCTTTGGACTGCAATTAATATGAACAATCTTGCTATGATAGCTTTAGGACTGCAATTGCCACGAACAGTTTTGCACTCAAGTCTCCATTAGTGAAGAGTAGATAACTTCAAAAAAGCAGACTTCATATGAAAACAATAAGGAATTTCTTGCTTACACAATTGCACTTTTTGACCATGTAGTACACAGTTACAGAGAATTATTTACAATTGCACTATTTGTTGTCACCCAGATGAGGATGAGCCGGATGAGCCGATTGAGTCTGGTTCCTCTCAAGTTTATGTTTAG
This sequence comes from Pangasius djambal, assembly GCA_022985145.1. NCBI lineage: Eukaryota > Metazoa > Chordata > Actinopteri > Siluriformes > Pangasiidae > Pangasius > Pangasius djambal. The sequence continues at coordinate 13,460,368 of CM040999.1, read as the reverse complement.
TATAAGTATAAGTTTGTGATAAGTTTATACATTTAAAACTTATATCCTGAATTTATATTTTTCTCTAAAGCTGCTTTGTGACAATGGCATTAAAAGTGCTATACAAATAAAATTGAATTGAGCTGAATTGAAGATGCTGTCTACTCTTTGAGAAAAAATCTTGGAATTTAAAAAGGAAATACTATTAGTGAATTAATAGTGTCATGTTTATGTATATAATACTGGCCTCAAATGTCATTCTAGAGTTATTTTGAGTGCATTTACAATGTCCAAAATATAAATTTTAGTGTGACATATTGTGGTTACATCATACGGTCAGATAATGACACTGGATTTACTACTGCTCCTCGCATGAGCCGATATCATGGAAGAAAAATGGGCTTAATTTCAAGGTCAGAATCACATGTAACTGAGACAAACCTCTGTTTTACCCAAGCAACACTTAGCATGTGTAACACCCTTATAACTTCTGAATAGCACTTAAGTCCAGAGTTACAGCTGATGTCTGAATACTTATGTGCACAATTTTGGTATTAACTTCTCACTATGTGCACTTAACTCAACTATGAATACTCAACTATGAAAAAGAGTCCTAGAATAAATACAGCCATCTTTATGATTACAGCACCAGTTCTTAGCTCCAAGTCTACAGTATCTAGGTAAGATTAGCCACTGATGCAGGGATGAGTCTTGGGCATACACTAAACTGTTTTTGGGAAGTGCAGATCTATAGGGTATACATGTGGGTCCATTGGCAACAGCAGAAAGTGAGTCACAAGTGTAGACTCACAAAACAGAAGTAGATCATCAGGACAAAATGGTAGGGCGAGAGGAGCCACAGCAGTAAAAATGTATCAGGATCAGGCACTGGCATCACATCAGGCAGAAGGAGTGCACATATTCAGCTTGACAAGGGGAGAGAGAACAGATTATTAGTTATGCTCTTATCCTACAATGGTTTAAAAGGGTTTACAATGTGACCAATTCAATTCACAACATAACTAATGTACAGAGATAATATTGATGTGATAATACCACTTAGCATGATTTTTACATTTTTAATATATAGATATATACTGCATATCATTGGCTCTGTTCTTGTAATCTGCACAATGACAATAAAGTTGAATCTAATCTAATCTAATCTAATCTAATCTAATATGCAAAAACCTCAATTTGTGGAAATAAATAAACAAGTTATAGCACTTTTATAGTACCGCAGGAAATAACATTTATCTTTAAAATAAGTTTATCTTATCTTATCTTAAAAGGTCCTTGGCTCAAACGTTGGCTTTAATTGGCATTACCACAAGGGGCAGTATTGGATAACCCATACCAGTTGGTCACAAGGAAATGACTCACCCTAAGACTGACTGGAAGGGCAATCAGATATGGTTGCTGCACTCACTTCACTGGGAAGAGTGACGTTGATCTTATGGAATCTTTTTAGAAGGTATAGATTTTTTTGTGTTTCACTGCTTCCTGTTCATAGGAGCAAAAAAAAGCATTTTTCAAAGTGAGATTAATATGATCTCTGTAGTTTTAATTGTTTATTTATTGGCCTAATTGTTGAAAATGATTACCAGAAATATAAATGCCAACTTTTTGTTTTATTTATTGGCTATCTGACTCTCCCCAAATTGAAATAGTCATGGATCACTATTTTCTTTGCTTATCATTATCAAGTGTGACAGTAATTTTTAACAGTTCATGGCATGTGGTGACATCCATTATATTTGAAATGTTCAGTGTCAGTTTTTAATTTTGTCTGAATCAGAGGCATTTACTTATGAATTCAGTTGTATATGGGCTATGGCTTTTATTTCCAGCAGAGTTAGAGAGAGATTTGTGTACCCTTAAAACTCTCAGAGGCATTTTCTGAATGCCTGCCTGATGTGTAAATGGTCCAGGCTTTCTCACACCATCAGCTAGGCCTTATGTTTGCTAGACTTGTATTATGACAGATATAGCAATGAGACATTTCAGCTGTTCAAACCTGACTCTCCTTCCATCCAGCATATTCTTTTGATATCCTTATTGAGCTTGGGTGTTTGTAGCACTGTGCGTTGGGGTGGTTCTGAAGATGCAAATCCGGCCCAATTGCCTGTCTGACCTTCTCAGCCAATGCGAGTCCTTTGAAGATTAAGTATCAGTATAACACAGGGTCAAATAAGTGAAGACGTGTGCAGAACCTTACAGCCAGACTCCTGGACACTCTCCTCTTGTTGCTTCTCTGAGGTAAGATTCCAAAGATGTTGAGGTGTATTGAAAGTTTCTGTTTATTTTAGGTGAAAGTGACTGGGGAATCCATCAGTATGTGAAGGGGTAAATGGTTTCTGTTAAAGATTAATGAGGAATTTGATAAATGAGGGTATTAATTATATTCTTTTTATATACATCCTCATCCTAATGATTTTACTGGAGTATTCATATAAGATATTCATATGTATTAAACAAGGGAATTAAGGATCATTAGTGTTCTAATCATTAGAAGCATTAGCAGACAAAGCAGACTGTAATAACAGCTAGCAGGAAAGCAATAGGTTTATTATGGTAACAGATAGCCAGTAATCAGTAATATATGAGAGGATCACTTTATTTTTAACAGACTCCATTATTCCCAAAATCTTGACATCTAGCTTTTGCTAAGTCATTACTGTCATAAGGGACTTCCCTTATGACCAACGCAGATTCATTGTGTGATTATAAATCAATCTCTATGGCTTTGCACTCTATTGTACTGGCAGTAGCTTCAATGTTGGCAGTGACAGTAATGACTTAGCAAAAGCTAGATGTCAAGATTTTGGGAATAATGGTAATAGAACATTACACAATTACTAAATAATTAATTTTCAACTATATAGTTAGTTCTATAAATAACACTGGAAGAATTTTTATTTAAGACATTTGGAAAAATAAACACTACCTTTATCAGCTTGCCTTTATTAGTTACATATTAGCCATTCAAGCCATTGTGCTAATTTAAGAAGTTCAGTAATATGGTAATTAATATCATCTGTTGTTTAATTTAATAAATGTTTGTTGAAGGCTATCTCCTCATATGTCCACAAAAGGGATCATGGAGGGGTTGATCCAGGATACATGATCTTCTGATAATCCCCCAAAATTTCAGCAGCTGCTCTAAGCCTCTACATGACATAACACAACCAAGAAGGGCATTAAAGCCATCATATGCTCTTCATGATCACTTGATCTCCATTAGAGCTGTGTTATTAAGAACTGTAACTCTTAAAAACCAGATAACTGCCAATACCACACTTCCAAAATTGCATAAAGCATTGCGAATAGAAACAGCAATATTTATCAGTGGGTAGCTGACAAGATCAATTGATGAGTCAGATACAGTAAACCGTCTCATCAAGTTGTTAGGAGTCACTATAAGTATAGTATAAGAACTGTTTCTCTCTTTGTGACAAGAGCAGGGCATTGATCGTGAGGTAAATTCTAATCTCATAGTATGTTCTATACTTGCTGAGGAAGTATGTCTCTTGTGCTTCAGGTGTGAAGTCTGTGAACATTATGTCTGACACAGAGGATGTGTGAGTATTTTTGCTTTTTGTTTCACATTGCATCATTCAATTGAAATCATGATATGTTTATTTGATATTCAATGTTTATTTACTCATTTTTTCAGTGGGATTGAGGGTGAGTTGAGCTTCTTCTTCTTCTTCTAATTATTATTATTATTATTAGTAGTAGTAGTAGTAGTACTAATACTAGTGATAGTATTTAATTTAGTAGCATTTAATTCAACACTATCTCAGCTTTCCAATTGTGATTTAAAATGTAGACACATTAATAGTATCCACAATGTTAGATTACTACTGTTCATGCTGGAAAATCAGAAATATTGCATAAAAGGAACCTGCATGCCAATCATTTTATAAAATTATAAATATAAATATTTTATAAATATAAATATTGTGTTAAGATAATGCTGATTATTGTTTTTGGAAGTAATATTCAACTGGTATGTTGTCTTCTGATGCTGAATCTGAGAAACCTATTTATCAACATCCATAAAAAATTTCAGGTCACCTATGGGGCAGTGTTGTTCTGCTGCTCTAAAGGTCACACATTAATGAAATCCTCTGGGCTGTTGTCGGCATTTAGTTCATGCTTAATTGTAATAAAATAATAAAATAACCAATCACAGAGTGGACTGTTGTCTTTGAAAAAAACACTGCACTTAGAGCAGACTGCTGAGTAGATGATTGTTATGTATGCATGAATGATATTATTACTGAAGAAATATTAATTATAATGTTAATTTTGTGTGTCCATTGTTTTCTTTTCTGGCAAATCAAGAGGTCGAAGAGGAAGGTAAAAGAAAAACTAAAGATGTTATAGATTTTACACAATACTGATTTATCCACACTTCTACTCTAATATATAAAGATATCTGATTCTAAACCTTACTCCAAACTGCACTCTGTTTCTCCATTGTGTGGTATTCACCCTTAGATAATCAAATAACATTGGTTAACACTACCTCTCTTTGGTTGTGTGTGACTAAAAGGGAAAACTGAACTTAACTAAACTGAACTAGTGGCTCTGTGGCCCCCATATAGACTCTAAAAACTAACTAAATTTAGCACATTTATCTAGCCTGTATGGAAGCTCCCAAATGTAAAACATTCAACTGGCTGTTAGTCTAATCTAAAATTAGAACATTTTATTTTCAGCTGCTGAACAAGTTGAATATAATTGTTTGACTACTAAGGACACAACTAATGTTTCTGTCAGACGTAAGGGTGCTTGTACTAACACTTGCACTTGTAGTTTTTAACCAAATGCTCACATGAATCAGAATGAAAGCATAATTGAAAAGGTAGGCTAGACAATCTACAAAATGATAATTAGATGAATTACTTTTTAAAATTACTTTTTAAAATAATATAAAACATAACCTAATGGTAGGACTTATTAGATCTTACCTAAGCTTTAGAACCAAAGCAGGGATTGATCTTTTTTCAGATGATTTTAACCAAAGCAATTTAAAAGAGAAGACAGATAATTTCCAGCAGTAAAGCTGAGCAGCTGAGAGTTAAGGACTTAACAGTGTCTCTGTGGCCCCCTATTTGAACACAAGGTTACTAAGTATTGTTATACCACTACCCTAGTTATGCATATTATTATTATTTTTATGCTGTATTACATCATTTTATGTTAAGAAATGTTCATTCTAGCATAGAATGTGGCATCTCATGTACAAAAGGATCTCACGATTGTCAGTTCTCCCATCATCCTTTTGTGCTCAAACATACTCATCTTGCTTCTCTTTTTCTCCCACTCTGCCTCATCTTTCATTACTAACTGTGCTGTCTCTTCATTTTTCAATTCCATAACTGTCACCACCTTCTTTCTCCTGATTGCTTCGCTGCATGTGGCATTAGAAGAGGTATTAGATGTAGAAGTAGCCCCAGAGGCTGAGCCTGAGCCAGAGGCTGAGCCTGAGGAAGAACCTGAGCCAGAACCAGAGGTGCATGAGGAAGGTATGTGGCATGGATATTCATTCATCCTTCCCTACCTATTCTTTCCTGAAACCAGAACTACAGTTTTCTGACAGTGCAGGTCAACTGAGTCCACAAATCAAATTATTAAAGTATCTAGCTCATTTAGCCACTACCAGTTACTAGCCAGCCAGCCACTAGTACCACCTCTTCATAAGTGCTCACTCAAAGTAAAATGTCTCCCTTTGATAAAGGAGAATGGCTGATGAAGATGAGTGTCTTTGCTAAACCCTATTAATGTATTTATGTCATATTTATTATAATTCAGAAGTTTACTTGCTATTTTGTGGATATTGCCAAGAATAGGTTCATATAACTGATGCTGCATGTCGCTGAAAGTGATCATCTAACCTGATCCTAGGTATGGGACTGTGCTGTGCACTGTGGGCCTGTGAAGTACATTTATGCCAATTTTGCTAAAGGCGTATCTGCTACTGCCTATAATATGTGCTTTGCAATGTGTCTCAGTGGGACTAAAAGGCACTATATAACGTAAATGTAATAGGCACTACATTAACTGCATCAAATGTAAATGTAATAGGCACTAAATTAAATAAACAAAAAAATCTATTAATTTATTAATTCATTTTGCTTAAATATTAATTGATTATTAATTAGTGTCAAACTTTAGTTCACTGAAACATGCCTATATTAGATAGGATCCCTGTGCAATCACTGTGGAGAAAACCCCCCCAAAAAACTCCAGCCCACCAGTCATGGCTCTAAACCACATCTAAAATACTAAGATCAAGCATTAAATCAATAAGATGACAATCAGATACCCATACTATCCATCCATCCATCCATCCATCCATCCATCCATCCATCCATCCATTCATCTCAGCACTGCTTCCACTAGCATAAAGTGGATAACTGACTTACTGGAAAACTGTTTACTGTTGCTGCTCCTGATGGTGTTAGCAGAAGCTTCTATTAACAGACATACATTTGGATCAAGAATATCACTTCATATGTCAAAGTTTAATTGAACATAATTCTGGTATGATGTCACCAGACTAAACTGCTGTGGTCTTATTTTCTAGCAGTTTCATAATACAGTCATACTGTATATTAAATCACTGTAGTCAAAGCTTAAACATTTAAAATCATCAGTGTTCTTCTATCAGAATTATTGAAATTGCTTGGAAACACTGCTTGAAAATTTGGCTTAGGTTTAGCCTGGTATTTTTATTCAATTAGAGTTAATTGAATAAAAATACCAGGCTAAACCTAAGCCAAATTTTCAAGCAGTGTTTCCAAGC
>CM040999.1:13437481-13453472 GCA_022985145.1 Pangasius djambal | reverse complement strand
GCTTGGAAACACTGCTTGAAAATTTGGCTTAGGTTTAGCCTGGTATTTTTATTCAATTAGAGTTAATTGAATAAAAATACCAGGCTAAACCTAAGCCAAATTTTCAAGCAGTGTTTCCAAGCAATTTCAATAATAATAATAATAATAATAATTCCATTTGCTGATGCTGTTTGTGGAACACCCCATATATGTAGACTTTTCTTTATGACCTCTTTTCTATATCACCACAGCAGTTTATGTGTTCGGATATATTTTGCATCTAAAAGTACAGATTTGTTCTGGGTCAAAAAAGGCACCATGTCTAGCTAATATTATTTGTTCTGCTTTTGCTTTCAATGCTCGCTGCATGCAGAGGCCTATGAAGAGGAAGGTATGTTGGTAATTTTCCTACAGTACATTTGTACTTCTGTTTGTTGGTGAGGCACAGGGGAAAGGTCACCCATGCATGAGAGGTCATACAAACGAGAAGAACATATATGTACACAACTCTTAAAGCAATTCTGCAGCTCTATACTTTACAAGTGACACAGCCTATACTTTGGCAAATGTTCAGAGAAGGTGTAAAAAGGGTGAAGGAATATGCAGTGCTCACATTTACATTAACTGTGTAGCAAACCCATTACTTACACCAGCCTTGCTTTCTTTTTGCATGAAATCTGCCACAATATTGGAGGACATGTTTGGGTATTCTCTGCTTGAAACAATGAACATTTGGGTGTTACAAGCTTTTGTTTTAGACCAGATAGTTAAGAATATTTAACAACTCCCAAATTAATTAGGACTCCCAATATTCTTGACAGTGTGTTAGTCCCAGCAAGCCATAGATACATGTTTAATGATGCTTAATATTAACACTCACCTGCATAGTGAATAAATGAGTTGCTAGACTGGAGGAAATGGTGATCCTGAAGTTTGTTCACTCACACTTACTAATATTATATTTTTTATTGCTAAATGTATTTTTCTATTGGTATAATTGACTGAGTTCACTTTATTATGAAGTAGTTCTAAAATCTACAACACAAGTGATGAGTGTATCTGATCACAGACATTTAATAGTGAAATTGTAACAATTTTTTTTCATATTTATAATTATTGTTAAAAAGCAATAATATAAAAAATTATCTGAATCTTAGGCCCATTTTGTGTGTCAGTGCATAAGTGTAGTGGTTGGCTGTTAAGATTGCTATCAATTTGGGACTTACAGTGGCAAAAGTTTATTTGTTGCTCTTAATATTTACAGCAGATAAATATTATCAGTAGATAAATATAGCTTACTACCTTTAATGAATAAAGATTAATTTATTACGTTTTATTACCTCTTTACCTGTTTTTGCACAATTTTACAAAAAATTGTGTTTTTGGTATGTTTAGTATTTCAACATATTCCAACATATTAATATTGTGTATGTATGTTTTCTATCTTTATTGTGATAGTTATTGTCTTGTATTGTTACAGAGTTCTGAGCAGAACATAAAGATGTATCATTTTGACATAAGGATTTAACGAAATAATGACATTGTTACAGCTCATTAGATAATTTATAAGCAAAATTTCCCTAATAATGTAACTTGACCCTCTTCCTGTTTCATCTTCTTATATATAGAGGAAAAGCCAAAATTCAGGTTAGTAACTGTGCCATTAAATGCTCTCTAAATGTTACACTATTCAGTTCAGTAATTTTAAATAACTCGCTTCTGATAAATTAAAGCAGTATATTAATAAACAGAGTACGCTGCAATATACCATTATACAGTGATATGAAGAATAATACCCTATATTTACAAATTAATATTTGTGAACTGAAACAGTATGTTTGTTTTAAACATAGTAGAAACTCTCAAAACTCCAGGCATTCTGTTTTGTGTGTGTGTCACTTATACACATTCATCTCTGTCTGTTCAGACCCAGTGCACCAAAAATCCCAGAAGGAGAGAAAGTAGACTTTGATGTAAGCCAATATAATTGTTTTTAAGGCTGTCTGGAATACCTGCAAATGTTCTTTTTTCCCCTCATACAATGGCCTGTAATGCCCTTGTGAAATATTTACAGCAGATTTGAAACAATAACATAGATAAGAGAGTGTATTTGGCAGAGAAGTTTGGTGCTTTTTCATACAACAATCCATGATGTAAGACAAATTCTCAACTTGTATGTGGGTATGTGTATATGAATATGTGACAGGACATCCAGAAAAAGCGGCAGAATAAGGATCTTATCGAGCTGCAGGGACTCATTGATGCCCACTTTGAATGCAGGAAAAAGGAGGAGGAGGAACTTATTGCTCTGAAGGACAGAATTGTGAGTGGCTTTATTTTCCATTGATCTTCAGTAACCTCTTTATCCTTGGTCAGTGTCAGGTGCATCCTACTGCTGGAACACATGTTGGGATGGGATGCCAATCCATTGCAGGGCACGATGCATGCACATTCACACCTAGGGGCAATTAAGCAGACATGGGAAGAACATACAAAAATCTCCAAGGACAGTAACCCAAGCTCACAATTAAACTGGGGACCCTGGAGTTGTGAGGTAGCAACATGCTACCCTTGCTAGTTACCAGCCCAAAACAAAAATGCTGTATTATATCATAATATTATATCATAATATATGTGAGTAAACATGTTGATATTTTCTGTTTAGATAAAGCTAACTTCACAGTCATGTACATAAATTTTAATATTGTATTTGAGTGTATGTGTGCGTGTACATGTTTGTGTGTAGGAGAAACGTAGGGCTGAGAGAGCAGAGCAGCAGAGGATTCGTGCTGAAAAGGACAAAGAGCGTCAAGCAAGACGTGAGGTGTGTTAAATTGGTACATCTTGTAGATTCCTACATACTATCAAAATATGGAGAGGATGTGTCATAATCCCTGAAAGATAAAGACAAATAAGCAAAATACTAAAAATTAAAAGGAACATTTTTTTGGTTAATGGGCAATTTTTGCTATTGCTGTATCTATTAAAGTAAAGACTTTTTGTTGGACAAGTCACATTGTGCATGTACATTCTACATGTACAATATGTTTATATGTGATCATGCATGTAATATATATGTTTTTCTGTTATATTTCCTTTCAGTTCTTTCAAATTAACATATTTGCATATGTGTGACAGGAGGAAAGGCTCAGGAAAGAGGAGGCAGATGCAAAGAAGAAGGCAGAGGAGGATGCTAAGAAGAAATCTGTTCTGACAAGCATGGGCTCCAACTACAGTAGCTACCTGCAGAAGGTGCATATTTGATCATCACCCCTTACCCTTCAGATACCACATACTTGAAATGTACCACTAAATTCCAGGCATGGTGCAGTGTTATAACTTTGCTAATGACAAGTTTTCCTTAGTGCACTTTATGTTTGTTCATAATTGGGGTACTAATATAAGGTAAGTAGTAGGACATGGACATACCCAAAAAGATACTTTGTCTGTATTATTTGTATTTGTGCTCTTGGTGAATAAAAATAGATAAAAATTAATAGTAAGGCTGATATTCCACCTATTTAAAGTCCCCCAAATACTAGTCAGTCATCATCCTAATTTACATAAACATTAATCTCTTAGACTGTAATATCTTTATTCAACCCATACCTGATCACTAAACTTTGATAAATCTGTACTCATGCTGTTTATCCTCAGCTCCCACACTTTAATTAATATGTAGTATTTTCTGATACAGGCTGACCAAAAGAAGGGAAAGAAACAGACAGAAAGAGAGAAAAAAAGAAAGATCTTGGCTGAGAGACGCAAGCCTCTAAACATTGATCATCTGAATGAAGACAAGCTGAGGTCTGCTCAAATGCTTATGGTCTAGCTTATACTGGTGTCTAATATTATATCACATACAGTAATTTTAAATAACTGTAAATTACAAAAAAACATAATTGTGTGTAGGGATAAGGCCAAGGAGCTGTGGGACTGGATGTACAATCTTGAGTCTGAAAAATTTGACCACATTGAGAAGCTAAAGAGGCAGAAGTATGAGGTGAGAATTATGTAATAATGATTTTTATCTGTATCAAACTTTCTGCTTAAAATAAACAAACCAAAAAATAATTAAATTTATGTGGCCTAGTTAAAATGATTAGAGACTGATGACAATGGATGGCTTTAACGGGACAGATACTAAACTTACACTCTGTACATTTATATGCAGAAATTCTTAATGACCAAGGGTATTTTGCTGATGCTGTGCTATTAGTGATATACATTCATCAGGTACATCAGGATATTTGATCAAATATATATCTGGCACAACTGACCAGATATCATTGTGGATGGTGGACAATTCCCAGCCTAGCACTGACATTGAGAGAGGATACAGTTCATTTAATTAAAAGTTAAGGGTTTTGCTCAGGAACCTAGTAGTGGTTTGTTGGCAGTCCTAGAATTTAAACTTGCATCACTGGAAGAATGGCTACTTGCAGATTGTCCTGAAAAATACACTGACAATCTAAGGTTTTCTTCCTCAGACAATGTACATAACCCCACAAGAACTGAGTGTAAATATACATTTAAAAAAATTAAGGAGGTAACACTGAGTTTAGTCTACTGTATCTGTTTGTAAAAAGCTAGCAGTTGGCAATTAGCAATTTATTTTGTTACAGTGTGCATGCTTTATGTTACAAGATCAAAGCACATGGTCTTGTAAACTTAAAGGCAAAGTATAAGTGTGAAGGTAGAGTCATCGGAAAAAGTCAGATTTCAAAATGTAGTCATTTTTTCCCCAAAAAGTAAGCCAACATTCGGAAACCAGGTGGGGAAATTTAATGCATACCCTTCCTACTTCCACAATCATTAAGAGAGTAATTAGCAGCCAGCTGTTACTAATAAAATGCACAAGATCATCATCAATAAGTGTGACTGCCTCTATAAAATCAGAACTTTTAGCAGTGTGGTGTTCTGAGTGTGACAGCCATGAACTCAGAGAAGCAATTTTTGCTGCTCATCAATCTTGGAAGGGTTATAATGCCATCTCCAAACAATTTGAAATTCACCTTTCTACAGTGAGAAGGACTTTACAATTGGAAAGCCTTCAATCACAGTTGACAATCTTCCCAGGAGTGGGTGTTCCAGCAAATTCAGTCCAAGGTCAGAACATGAGATATGAAGAAAAACCCAAGAGATATACACTATATTGCCAAAAGTTTTGGGAAGTCTGCCTTTACATGCACATGAACTTTAATGACATCCCATTCTTAATCTGTAGGGTTTAATATGGAGTTGGCCCACCCTTTGCAGCTATAACAGCTTCAACTCTTCTGGGAAGGCTTTCCACAAGGTTTAGGAGTGTGTTTTGGAATTTTTGACCATTCTTCTAGAAGCGTATTTGTGAGGTCAGACACTGATGTTGGACGAGAAGGCCTGGCTCGCAGTCTCTGCTCTAATTCATCCCAAAGGTGTTCTATCGGGTTAAGGTCAGGACAGTCAAGTTCCTCCACACCAAACTCGCTCATCCATGTCTTTATGGACCTTGCTTTGTGCACTGGTGTGCAGTCATGTTGGGACAGGAAGGGGTCATCCCCAAACTGTTCCCACAAAATTGTGAGCATGAAATTGTCCAAAATGTCTTATACTGAAGCGTATGCTGAATGCTACGTATATGGTATGCTGAAGCATTAAGAGTTCCTTTCACTGGAACTAAGGGGCCAAGCCCAACCCCTAAAAACAGCCCCACACCATAATCCCCCCTCCACCAAAATTTACACTTGGCACAATGCAGTCACGCAAGTACGGTTCTCCTGGCAACCGCCAAACCCAGACTTGTCCATCGGATTGCCAGACAGAGAAGTGTGATTCATCACTCCAGAGAACATGTCTCCACTGCTCTAGAATGGAATTCCATACCATGAAGCTCTCTATGCACTGTTCTTGAGATAATCTGAAGGCCACACGAAGTTTGGAGGTCTGTAGCTATTGACTCTGAAGTTGGTGACTTCTGCACACTGCGCGCCTCAGCATGCACTGACCCGGCTCTATGATTTTACGTGGCCTACCACTTCGTGGCTGAGTTGCTGTTGTTCCCAATTGCTTCTACTTTGTTATAATACCACTAACAGTTGACCATGGAATATTTAGTAGTGAGTAAATTTCACGAATGGACTTATTGCACAGGTGGCAACCTATCACGGTACCACGCTTGAATTCACTGAGCTCCTTAGAACGACCCATTCTTTCACAAATGTTTGTAGAAGCAGTCTGCATGCCTAGGTGCTCTGTCCAGCAGCTTAAACTGGGCTGAATTTGGGTCATGCAACAGGACAATGATGCCAAGCACACCAGCAACTTGGTTGCATTGAAAAAAAAATCAAAGTGTTGGAATGGCCAAGTCAAAGTCCAGACCTCAACTCCATTGAGATGCTGTGGTGGGATCTTAAGAGAGCTGTGCATAAACGAATGCTCTCAAACATCAACGAATGTTATAAAGAAGAGAGGGCCAGGATGTCTCCTACAGAACATGTTTAATTCAAATTATTGCTGCTAATGATGGTTCTACATGTTACTGAATTATAGGGTGCACTTATTTTTTTCCCACCTGGTTTCTTAATGTTGGTTTACTTTTGGGAAAACATGACTACATATTGAAATCTGCTGTGTTATTCTGTTGTCACCTTAGGTTATTTGTTTGTTTATAGAAGTTGGTGCAGACCACACAATTATTATTTAGATAAATAAAAACATAGTGAGACTTGACAGAGCCCTATTAATGGCTTTAATTAAAGTAATAGTATTCAATGCTAATTAAAGGCAGTGGTAACAGATTCAGACTCATTATGCCCTGTCAATCTTAGGAGAATGTGTATGTGCCTCAGAGGCAATGGTAATATTCTGGCTGCTTTAAATATGCTTATATGTTGTTTTCAGGTCATCTCACTTCGCAACCGTATTGATGAGCTGCAGAAGCAGTAAGTAGCTGTAGCTCACCCACACAAGCACTTCACACATTGTTACTTGATATATTGGCAATGAAAGATATGGCTTGGGGATCACATGTGGGGAGCTGTACTGTAATGGCTTGGGACTGCGATTGCTGTAGTGGCTTCGGGGCTGCAGTTGCCACAAGTACCTTCGTACTCAGGACTCCATCAGTGTAGAGTGGATAGATTTTAACCAACCGGACTTCTTGCAAAAACTGTGATGAATTTATTCCATATAGTACACAATTTATAATTGCACTATGCGTTACACCCAGATAAGGATGGGTTCCCTTTTGAGCCTGGTTCCTCTCAAGGTTTCTTCCTCATATCATCTCAGGGAGTTTTTCCTTGCCACCGTCACCACTGGCTTGCTCATTAGGGATAAATTCACAGGGATAAATTCACATATTTACAATATATTTTTTGTGAATCCATTTATTTCTATAAAGCTGCTTTGTGACAATGTCCATTGTTAAAAGCGCTATACAAATAAAATTGAATTGAATTGGGGCGGCACATGAGAGAGGTCAGAGGACAATAGCTAAACAGGTCTGAGCTGACAGAAAGGCTATGGTAATTTAAACAACCACTCTTTAGAACCGTGGTGAGCAGAAAACCATCCCAAAATGCAAAATGCAACAATGAGCTACAACAGCACTATTGTAAGTCGCTCTGGATAAGGGCGTCTGCCAAATGCCGTAAATGTAAATGTAACAGCAGCAGACCAACTCCTGTCAGCCAAAACCAGGAATTTGGGGCTACGGTGGACACAGGCTCACTAAAACTGGACAGATAAAAACTGGAAAACATCACCTGGTCTTTTTCTAATCTTCAACTTTATCTTCAGTAAAAAATGAGAATTTCAGAGTCAAATGTACAAAAGTAAACATTTTTCCTCCTCAACTTTGCATTCTCACTTTGTCAATGGCAGTTATGCAAGAGAATTAATTAAGATTGTCCCTTTCTCTCTGTATTCACTTATCATCACAGCTCCAAGAAGGGTGCTGCTGCTCGTCGCAGAAAGTAAACTGTTGATGGAGAAGATTGTACCATTTGAAGCAATGACCTGATTACTCAGCTTCCACTAAGTGCTCTCGTTGTCATCAGACAACTGAATTTTGAAATATGAACTACCATGTGATTTTAGTCTATCTCCTCTGGTCTGTAACCACTGTTAAGGTTTTCATTCTGTGGGTGTATAAATAAAAATTTCTATCTCCAACTTTTCATCTTTTTGTGTTATGGTCTCATTTTTTAATAAATCACACTCTTGCACTTATCTGGGTAAACATTTTAAAGGATGAAGATGATGAATTATTTTACAAGTGCCAGTGTATGAGGGTTATGGTTCATTGTAAATTAACACTGGTTGCTGAGCCTTTCTATCACACTTGAAACCTTACTTTTAGCTGTTCTATTGGAAGGCTAGCCTTCTGATTTATCACACAAGTAAGTGTAAAGACACACAAGTAAGTAAAGAATGACAATGGCATTATACCACCCCCAACTCAAAAAGGATCTTAATATAATAAAGTTTTAAAAAGATGTATTCTCTCTCTAACATGTATTCTATCATGATAGACCAAAAATATTACCCTCCTGATGCTGCAATGTCCTTAGATAGTTAGATACTGTAGATAGAAAGATGCTCAGCAACATGACAGAAGAGACAGCCAATTTGGATTAAAAACATAACCGAATGGAAATAGTCCAATGGTGTGAATAGAGATTATATAAAATGTTGCTAAAAATGATGTATGGAATTTAATTAAAATTCTGATGAATTTTAAAGATAAATTTTAGAGAAAACTCTAGAGATTCTTATGTGTGAAAATCCCAGCAGATCAGCAGTTTCTGAAATAATCAAACCAGCCCATCTGGCACCAACAACCATTCCACTGTTAAAGTCAAAAAGAGCACACTTCCCCCATTCTGATGTTTGATTTGAACATTAACTGAAGTTGTTGACCTGTAGCTGCATGATTTTATGCACTGTGCTGCTGCCACATGATAGGCTGATTGGATAGTTGCATAAATGAGCAGGTGTACAAGTACAGGTGTTCCCATTAAAGTGGGCATTGAGTTGTATTTTATATATATATATATATATATATATATATATATATATATATAAACCAAGAAGAGTGTTACATATAAGACACATGAATGAACAGAGCAAAAATGGTAAAACAGGTAATTATAGAACAGCATCAAGCCTGTACAAAACACAACCAGTATGCAAACAAATTAAGATGAAACTGACCATGTCCATACCTGTGGACTAATAAAGGGCTAAGAGTTGGAGAAAGTCTCTGCTGATTTGATGGTAAAGATGAGAGTGGCCTGATAGCCTAAATGTCAGGTCAGTCACAACAGTCGGTAGGAAGGAGCAGAAATACAGACATACTCCACCCATCCAACTTCACATAGTGCCATGTAGACAGCAGGTATGTCCGATATGGGTTGACCAGGAATTGGTCATTGCTAGATCATAGCAATGGAGAACAAAGAGAAACAAAACAGAATATAACTGAATACAGATAATAAAATGCTACAGAAAATTATGTTTGTGAGTGTATATGTGCGTAAAAAGGTGAACTTACCAAAAGGTACCCAAAGTTATAGTTATTCCTTATAACTACAATAAAGCAACCATTTTCGCATAAAGCAGTACATAATTCATTTCAAGCAGTAAAGGTTCATCAAGATTCAAAAAATAATTAGCATAATCAGCTTATGTAGCTGTAATGATTTTGGGGGAAAAAAAAAAACAAAACAAAAAAAAAAAACCCAAAACAAAAATACTCAAAAAGGCCAGCAGGAGTCTCATGTCCCTTTAAACAGGTGGAATCGGATGTAAATCTTGTTGGTTTGGATTGAAAACTGCACATTTGCACTAACTTTTAAAAAGAGTTAAATAATGAAAAGACATTATAAAATAAAATCAATTTTGTTTTTTACATATCAATACAAAAAAAAAAAAGTGGGCAACACAGAAAAAAATGAAGGGTCATTCGACAACATTCTGTTGTAATGTATTATCATGCAAAATGAACAAATCTCTCTGTTTGGACAAAATTATTAGTGGTATATAGTTGTTTTTTTACTGTACAGTATTTATCCATGAAAAGTCCACTGATTTACAAGTAAAGTCTGTATATATAACAGTCAGTAAAATTGAAGGTAGAAATTTATTTAACACATGATGGTATTCCACCTTTACTTCTGAAGGTACTCCCTTCACTCAAACCCATTGTCATGTTCACAGTCACCTGATTACTGGTCTTGCATATCTGAGTCCAATCACACCCACACATTCACGCACTCACACTATTTACACACTTTCACTCACTCGCTCACTGCAAAATATTATCCTGTGTTTATTTGCCAGACAAACCGACCCTTTGTCTCTCATATGTAAAGCAATTCCTAGCCCGCCTCCTGCTAAACCATCTCTATGTGAAAGGGGAAAAATGTGAGCTTCATGTGTCAAAAGTATCATTCCAGGGGTATGTCATCAGCTCAGAAGGGCTCCTCATGGGTTTAGGAAAAGAATCAGTGATATGTGAATGACCCAAATCCTCTGCTGTCAAGGAGCTCCAGAGAGCTCTGAGATTTCTGGGATTCACTAACTTCTATAGTCAATTCATACAATGGTTTCATCCCCACTCACATCATTTGCTGAAGAATGGTCAGGTGGAACCCAGCTGCAGAAAAGTCCTTCACGCAACACAAAGAGGCATTCAGAATGGCACCCATTCGCAAACATCCAGACCTGCAACATCCTTTCATTGTGGAGGTTGACGCATCCGAGATGGGATGGGGTCGTATTGTCTCAGTGTTTTGGTAGAACCCCAAACTCCATTCTGTGACCTTTTTCTCCATGAAATGGAGATCTGGTGAACAACACTGATATTGGCAACTGAGAATCCTATCAAGGTATCCACAGAAGAGTTCATCCTGCCCTCCTCTAGTTTCGTTTGAGCACTAACTTGGGACACTGACCGAGACCTAGTTAAAACCCCACTCCACGAGGTGCCGACAGTATGCCTTGCAGGCAAGACCTACTGTATGTGCCCGTTGCCCAGAGAAGCAAACACATTACCTGTAACACACAGAGTCCAAAAAACCCACCAACTTCTCCAAGGAAAATACTGGTGGCCAAACATGCTTTCAGACATCCACACCTTGACATTGATGGACAACTTGACTATGTATTCAAAATAATCTTGAACTCCAGATGTGAAGACAGGAAATTACAATACCTGATTGAGTGGGAGGGGCATGGCTCAGAGGAGAGAAGCTAGATCCCAGCTCATGATGTTCTTGATCCCCTCCTCTGCAGAGAGTTCCATGCTCGACACTCTGATCGTCCTGGGCCCTGTCCTTGAAGTAGGCCCAGAAAGAACCCTGCTCCTGGAGTGAGCATTTTCAAAGCACCCACTCACATCTGTATCTGCCTAAGTTTATTTGCCAGACATACTGAGACTTTGTTAACTGTATATGCTTCCCTGGTTTTTGATCCTGTTCTTGTTTCCTGGCTTTGTGATTCTGTTTTTTCCCGTTTTGTCTGTTTGCTAATTGCCTTACTCTGTGCCAGTTTTTGACTATGTTTTTGCTTCATGTATCGGATTTGTCTCCCCGCCTTTTAAATAAATTGTTCACCTGCAACTGCATCAATCTCTGCTGCCTGTTAGATGTTTATTTCAATACTTACCATCTTCTGATTCATATATTCTTGCGGCAGTTGAAGAAGTTTCACCTCCCTGTGAAGATGATGGTCAACTTCTACACTGCCATCATCGAATCTATTCTCACTTCCTCCATCACAGTCTGGTTTGCTTGGCCAGAGACAAGGCCAAGCTGCAGCGCGTCATCCACTCCGCTGAGAAGGTGATCGGCTGCAGCCTCCCATCACTCCAGGACTTGTACATCTCCAGGACCCGGAGACGTGCAGCCAGGATTGCAGCCGACCCCTCTCACCCCGGACATGTACTCTTCCAGCCTCTCCCCTCTGGCAAGAGGCTCCGGTCCATCAGGACCAGGACCTCATGCCACAAGAACAGCTTCTTCCCCGCTTCATTCAGCCTGATAAACTGTGCCCCAATTCCCCCCAGGTGACCCCCCCCAACCTACTGACAGTCACTCTCCCCTCTAAAGCTGCAATATTTCTTGTAATATATCTCCCATGTATGTACACTCACTTTTTCTGTACATAACTATTTATATTTTTAATATATTCTATCTTGTCTGTTGTTTACATATTTCATAATTATATATAGCATGTTCATCTTGCACCATGGTCTCTTGCACTTTAGTATTATTTTACCCTTGTTATTGAGTTGCATTTTTGTATTTTGTATTCTTCACTTCTGTATCCCCCTTGACTTTATATCTTTGATTCTGTGTTTGCACCTGACATGAAGACAAATTTCTAGTACTGTAGAGTGTCCTTTACTGTACCTGGCAGTAAATTGTTTCTAATTCTGATTCTGATATTATCATATTAGCCTTATTTATTTTTTAAATTGAGATTTCTTACTTTTATGTTACCATGTATTATTTTTGACAGCAAAGAAAAAAATACTATTTGCTTCAGTCTGCATTTTCTATCCCTGATTTAATATTAGATTATGTAAATTTCTAGGTAAATATTGCTGCAAATTTTGGACTTAAGTCGCCAACACTGAATGTGGCCCATAGTGAACAATCGCACTAGCTCTCTTCAAATACGCAGTAAAATTAATTTGACTGAATTGGAATAATCAAGCCAGAAAGCTTGAGCACAGCTACTAAACTAGTTAATTTTTATTTTTATTTATTATTTTCCCAATGCTTAATGAATATAACACCTTTTGTTTATGTTGAGTTGAGCAAATTGTATCATCATTTTTTTTAAATGATTGTTTTATTGAAAATGATACTGCAAATATAATGCATTATGATGCACAGTATATTCAGTAAATAAAATGTTTAGGAAAGAACATTCATACAAGATTTAAAAATTAGTTTTTAAGACTCAACAGAGCAATTAACAGAATTTCTGAATTCTGTGTTCTAGTTTTCTCATGGAATTTGATGTTGTACTTATAATGTAATAAATAATTAAAGTGTACAAAACACAGCACAATTTTAGTTATTAAAAAGCAACTGAATAATATATTCACTAATCGCTTAATAGACAGTACATTAAGAAGTAATATTTTCTATAAATGCATTTACTGAACAACTTTTTTTTGCTTCTTTTTACCCCCTCACATCGAACTCCAAAGGAGAACTGTACAAGCCATGAGCAAAGGCATATTCAGCTAGATAAATATTTCTGAATGTATGCCAACGTGATGGGAGTGATGACAGACACAACAATTCTGTATAAAATATATTGAAGTTCAGTGAACACCTTCTGTTCAAGTTACAACAGTATGTATATATATATATATATATATATATATATATATATATATATATATATATATATATTTATATATATTTTTTTTTTATCCAATGTTAGAATGCCCTTTGTTATTCTAGAGAATATGAACATACAAATTTGTGAAGCTAACATTTCCATTCAAGTGTGTGTGTGTGTGTGTGTATGTGTGTGTGTGTGTGTGTGTTTTAAGACCACTGGCAAGAGCAGTCTGTAGGTTCCTGGATTGAGTAGTTTACCCATGTGGAGTTGCCACTGCAGTAGAGCTGGACTGAGCGCCGCTGAAGGCCCATCTCCCTACAGCATTTACAAAATCGTGCATAAGTGTTGATGTTGTAGTTGTAAATACTTGCTGAAGGACACTTGCCATCACATGACACTATGTTCACCTGTAAATGAGGTTGAGAACAGTACATGTTGTGAGTCTGAAGCATTGTTAGGCTTTATGCAAGTTACTTATTTCATCTGAGTTTCTTTCTGGGTCTTTTTCAGAAACTTGTCTGTCAAGTCATGGCAACAAACAGGCAGACAGGAGTAACAATCTCTGTGGTTAACTCACCGGCCTGTTGCTACGGCAGTCATTTTTCCTTATTGTCATGCGCACAGTGACTTTCTGACATGATTTTCCATCCTCTTTGCCTAGAATGTATGAAAGCAGGTAGAATTTATAGAATTTTCCAAATAGCAGACTTACTGTATCATTAGGATCTCATGGAGGGATGTTGAAGGGGGTTGACAAGATGTGTTTAGCAAAAGATGGACTGCTTGCACTTATATAGTAGGAGATATATATATAAATAAATAAATAAATAAATAAATAAATAAATAAATAAACTCCTGGGCAAAAAAATGGGCCAAGCCCAAAATGGCAAATATTAAGCTTTTAATGGTCTTAACAACAAATCATTGCGAAAATTTGCAAGAATTAAACAGATGCACTCCTGAAACCTCCTGTGTCACCATTTGTTCATTTACTTTTGGTGCAGTGAACTGTTTCAGGAAAACCCAAACAGTGAAACAGGGAAATTCACTTATATAGTCATACTATGCATACATATTCTTGTATGCATAGTAAAAATCATGATATTGATTAAAATGTTTGATGTAAAATTCAAACTAACTCATGTCTGGGTTAGTTTGAATAGAATTTCAACAAAAGTTTGTTTAAAAAAAACTTTGGTTTCAACAAGTCAAGTCAAGTTTATTTGTTTATATAGCACCTTAAAAGCAACGAGTGCTGACCAAGGTGCTGCACAGCCAAAACATCAGAAATATCAACTAACAAAAGCATTAAAACATCTAAAATTTAAAATCATTAAATAATACAATAAGTAATGCAAAATATCACCAACAAAAAACAAACAGAAACAAAACAAAAGAGTGTTTTCAAGTTAAGCAAAAGCCTGAGAAAAAAGATATGTTTTAAGAGATGATTTAAAAGAAGATAATGATCTGATGGATCTGATGGATAAAGGCAAAGAGTTCCAGAGCATAGGACCCAGAACTGAAAAGGCCCTGTACCCTTTAGATTTTAAATGAGATTTTGGGACTATCAATAACTTCTGAGAAGATGATTTAAGTGTTCTCACAGGAGAATAAAAATGGAGAAGATCTGAAATGTAAATAGGGGCAAGACCATGAAGTGCTTTAAATACAAAGACTAGAACCTTAAAATCAACTCTGAATTTAACAGGTAACCAGTGAAGTGAAACTAACACAGGGGTAATATGCTCCCTCTTTTTTGTCCCTGTTAAAAAAGTGAGCAGCAGAATTCTGTACTAATTGTATATGCGATAGTGAAGACCGGTTAATTCCAGCGTAAAGAGCGTTACAGTAATCTAGCCTGGTTGAAATGAATGCATGAATAACAACCTCTAAATCAGTAAAAAAAAAAGTTTCCAAAAATATCTTCTGGGATGTTTTTTTCTTAAAAAATTAGTCATTATTTGGCTATCTGCCACACCTGGTACAGTCCACCAAGGGCCAAAAGCTATCCCATAATAAGTTCCTTTATCTATTTGTTTAGTTTTTGCTAATTTCCTGACCAATAATTTTTTGTTAAGACCATTAAAGGTGAAGTGAATATAGTGCCAGTCATGGTTCAGATTACCAGACAAGTGAATATACACTATATTACCAAAAGTATTCGGTCACCCATCCAAATGATCAGAATCAGGTGTCCTAATCACTTGGCCTGGCCACAGGTGTATAAAATCAAGCACTTAGGCATGCAGACTGTTTTTACAAACATTTGTGAAAGAATGGGCTGCTCTCAGGAGCTCAGTGAATTCCAGCGTGGAACTATCATAGGATGCCACCTGTGCAACAAATCCAGTCGTGAAATTTCCTCGCTCCTAAATATTCCACAGTCAACTGTCAGCTTTATCATAACAAAATGGAAGAGTTTGGGAACAACAGCAACTCAGCCACGAACTGGTAGGCCACGTAAAACTGACGGAGAGGGGTCAGCGGATGCTGAAGCGCATAGTGCAAAGAGGTCGTCGACTTTCTTCACAGTCAATTGCTACAGAGCTCCAAACTTCATGTGACCTTCAGATTAGCCCAAGTACAGTACGCAGAGAGCTTCATGGAATGGGTTTCCATGGCTGAGCAGCTGCATCCAAGCCACACATCACCAAGTGCAATG
>CM040999.1:13409303-13437381 GCA_022985145.1 Pangasius djambal | reverse complement strand
ACCTGAACCCGATAGAACACCTTTGGGATGAATTAGAGCGGAGACTGAGAGCCAGGCCTTCTCGACCAACATCAGTGTGTGACCTCACCAATGCGCTTTTGGAAGAATGGTCAAAAATTCCTATAAACACACTCCTCAACCTTGTGGACAGCCTTCCCAGAAGAGTTGAAGCTGTAATAGATGCAAAAGGTGGACCGACATCATATTGAACCCTATGGGTTAGGAATGGGATGGCACTTAAGTTCATATGTGAGTCAAGGCAGGTGACCGAATACTTTTGGTAATATAGTGTATATTAATTATTACTGTCTCCAGAAAACACTGAAATTTTGGGCTATACACAAATGACACCATCGAGTAAAATTAATTAAATTTTTTTTCATACAGCCAACATTTAAATAAACATAAATAAAATAGTAAACAGGCCTATGAATGCAACAAACAGCCGAGAACAAAAAAGGTTTTCCAATATTGAAAAATATTACTTTATGACATGGTTGCTAATAACATTTTATTTATCTTAATTTTAACTAGATTGAAATGTATTTAAAGAGGCACTCAAACATTACCTTGCAACGCATATACTCAAATGCACAACATTTCTGCTTCTTTTCAGCTGGACCAGGATCATATGTCTCCGTGATTGCAACATGCTCCACACTGTCTCAATTAGGCTGATAAGAATTGCCTGCTTTTCGCAAGAAACTATTAAGAGTCGACTGTTTCACTATTGTCTTAACCACGCAAACATACCCCTGTGACCAGTGGTGTTAGCTAAAATATGTACTTTGCTAGCTGTCTAATTTTCTCAGAAAAAAAATGTGTATTAAAGAGAACTGGGAACTATTTAGCAAACTGCATGAATCCCATTTTAATTCCTTTCTCATTTTTTGAACATGACCACTGCAACTGTGATTTGCTAGAAAACACAGATTCCACAGCAAAGAGACATGCATTATTGAATAAAAGGAGGTGTAGTAAATATCTTTTCTTATTTAAAAACTATATGTACTTTTTTATGTTTTCTACATTATCGATAATAATGTTTCGATATTTCCAAACATTAGTTTTCCAGTACAAAATTAAATGTTACAGAAAATGTTTGCATGTCAGTAAAGAAAGGAGCATATTGCATAAAAGACAACTTTTCAAACAAAAAACATAATGAAGGCTGCTGGGTTTTGCCTGCAAAAATAAGAAGTAAGTCAAAACAGTCAAAATCTCCAGAAGAACTGTGGCTGGTTCTGAAAGATGCTAAGTAAAACGTAAGCTAATTTCCTGATAAAACTGCACAAATTGTACCTGAGACTACTTTTTTTTTTAAAGCAAAGGGTCTTTACACCAAATACTGACTTTGTTTCATTTATTATTGTTTACTGCTCTTTATAATATTTTTTTTAATGTAGATTTTTAAAGATTTTTTAATATAGATTTTATAATATTTTTTAATTTGCTGAAAATGGCTGTAATTCCTAAATTCCATTTGTCGGGAGCCCATGTTCTCAAAACTCAAACTCTGAGTTTCCTCCCTGGAGATGCTTTGCCAGGCCTTCACTGCAGCCACCTTCAGTTGCTGCTTGTTTGTGAGTCTTTCTGCCTTCAGTCTTGTCTTCAGTATGTGAAAAGCATGCTCTATTGGGTTGAGATCAGGCGACTGACTTGACCATTGAAGAATATTCCATTTCTTTGCCTTCAAAAAGTCTTGAGCTGCTTTCGCAGTATGTTTAGGGTCATTATCCACGTGCACCGTGAAGTGATGTCCTATCAGTTTTGTAGCAGTTGGCTGAATGTGAGCAGAGAGTATAGCCCTGTACACCTCAGAATGCATCTTGCTACTTCTGTGAGCAGTCACATCATCAATAAACACCAGTGAGCCCATTCCATTGGCAGCAATACATTCCCATGCCATAACACTCCCTCCACCATGTTGGACACATGATGTGGTATACTTTGAATCATGAGCTGTTCCTTTCTTTCACCATACTTTTCTCTTCCCATCATTCTGGTAGAAATTAATCTTGGTTTCATCCATCCAAAGAATCTTATTCCAGAACATGGGAGGCTTTTTTAGATGTTTTCTGGCAAAGTCTAATCTGGCTTTCCTGTTCTTGAATGTTACCAGTTGTTTGCACCTTGTTGAAAACCCTGTGTTCTCTAGAGTATTCTTGACTTCTATTGATATTGTGAAGGGGTTTTTCTTCACCAAAGAAAGGATTCTGCGATCATCCACTTTAGTTGTCTTCCGTGGTCTTCTAGGCCTTTTGATATTGTTGAGCTCACCAGTGTTTTTTTTCTTTTTAAGATTGTACCCAACTGTTGATTTGGCCACACATAAGGTTTTTGCTATCTCTCTTATAGATTTCTGTTATTTTTTTCAGCCTAATGATTGCCTCCTTCACTTGCATTGAGATTTCCTTGGACTTCATATTGGTAGCTCCAACAGCTGCCAAATGCCAACTCAATACCTGATATCAACTCCAGACCTTTTATCTGCCTCATTTGTCTTGAAGTTATGAGGGAATGGATTGCACCTGGTCAATTAACTTCTTGTCAGTCAATTGTCCAAATACCTTTGAGCCCCTGAAAATGGAAGTACTTTGCTTAAAATGGCTGTAATTCCTAAATGGTAAATGCCATATTTTTGTGGAACCTCTTAAAATAAAGCTGAAAGTCTACACTTCGATCACATCTTCAAGTCAAGTCAAATCAAATGTGGTTTATTGTCATTTCAACCATATACAGCCAGTTAGTACATAGTGAAATGAAACAATGTTTCTCCAGCACCAAGGTGCTACATAAGACAAACAAAGAACAACACAGATCTACAAGGGACAACATAAGTGTATACATAAAATGCACAAGTGCAAACATGTGCAGACAGCACAAGACAGTACAATGACTACTGGGACAGACAATGGGCACAGTAAGTCCCAGTGCAGCGCCGACCAGTACACAGTTCTATTTGAAAGTGAATCTAGTGAGAATAGTGCAAAGGGTACAAGAGTACAATATAAGTAGCTGAAATAGTGTAAAAATAGGAGTAGCAGCCTATGTACAGTATAATAAACATTGTAGCAGCATAATGTAATGTGCAAAAACTTGCAAAAAAAATTGCAAAGAGGATGGAGGATGCTCAGTTGTGTGTGTGTATGTGTTCCTTCAGTCCAGTTTCTGAGTATTGAGGAGTCTGATGGCATGGGGGAAGAAACTGTTGCACACAGTCTGGTGCGAGCCCGAAAGCTTCGGTACCGTTACCGTGTGTGAGAGGGGTGTGTGGGGTCATCCACAATGCTGGTGGCTTTGCGGATGCAGTGTGAGGTGTAAATATCTGTGATGGAGGGAAGAGAGACCCCGATGATCTTCTCAGCTGTCTTCACTATCCGCTGCAGGGTCTTTCGATCCGAGATGGTGCAATTCCCAAACCAGGCAGTGATGCAGCTGCTAAGGATGCTCTCGATAGTCCCTCTGTAGGACATGGTGAGGATGGGGGGTGGGGGATGTGCTTTCCTCAGTCTTCTCAGGAAGTACAGACGCTGCTGGGTTTTCTTAATTATGTCGCTGTGTTGAGCGACCAGGTGAGATTCTCTGCCAGGTGAACACGAAGAAATTTGGTGCTCCTGACGATCTCCACGGAGGAGCCGCCGATGTTCAGAGGAGAGTGGTCATTCTGTGCTCTTCTGAAGTCGACAACCATCTCTTTAGTTTTGTACAGATTTAGAGACAGGTTGTTGGTTGTTGCATCTCCTCTCTGTATGCTGACTCGTCGTTCTTGCTGATGAGGCCCACCATGGTCATGTCATCGGCGAACTGGATGCCCTGCCACATGCGCCGCGTGTCTCTGCTGGCCTTGAAATGGTTGTGGATTCTCTGTGTGTGCGCGCTTTGCCTCTCTGAAAGCCCGGGACAGTTTGGCCCTTGCTGTTCTTAGGGCTGCCTTGTCGCCTGCTCTGAAGGTGGAGTCTCAGGTCCTCAGTAGCGCACGCACCTCTGCAGTCATCCACGGCTTCTGGTTGGAGCGTGTGGTGATGATCTTGGAGACGGTGACGTCATCAGTGTACTTGCTGATATAGCTGGTCACTGATGTCGCGCATTCCTCCAAGTTGGTGAAGTCGCCGTCAGTTGCCACACTGCCAGTCAGTGTGTTCAAAACAGTCCTGAAGAGCAGAGATGGCTCCTGCTTCATAACCAGTATGCAGCATCTGACTAGCGGTCTGTATGCTGGGATTAGCATAACAGAGACGTGGTCTGAGTAGCTGAGGTGGGGGCGGGATGTTTGTGTAAACAAGATCCAGTGTGTTCTTCCCTCTCGTTGCAAAGTCCACATGCTGATGGAATTTAGGGAGCACTGACTTGAGATTTGCGTGGTTGAAATCTCTTGCAACAATAAACAGTCCGTCAGGGTGTGAATTCTGCAGCTCACTAATAGCCCCATACAGTTCACAGAGCGCGTCTTTAGCACTAGTGTTGGTGGGAAAGTACACTCCGATTATGAGGACGATGGTGAATTCCTGTAGTAAACAAAAAGGTCTGCATCTAACAGTTACAAACTCCACCAGCAATGAGCAGTAACTAGAAACTAGCACCAAGTTCTTGCACCATTCTGTGTTGATGTAAACACACAAGCCACCGCCGCGAGCCTTACCGCACAGACTTGTGTTTCTGACGGCATGAAATGAGGCTAGCCCATCTAGCTGAATGGCAGTGTCCGGAACTCTGTCACTGAGCCACGTCTCCGTGAAAACAAAGACGCGGCAGTCTCAAAACTCACACCGCGTAGTTTGCTGGAGTTACAAACTCCACCAGCAATGAGCAGTAACTAGAAACTAGCACCAAGTTCTTGCACCATTCTGTGTTGATGTAAACACACAAGCCACCGCCGCGAGCCTTACCGCACAGACTTGTGTTTCTGACTGCATGAAATGAGGCTAGCCCATCTAGCTGAATGGCGGTGAACTCTGTCACTGAGCCACGTCTCCGTGAAAACAAAGACGCAGCAGTCTCAAAACTCACACCGCGTAGTTTGCTGGAGTCGGATGTAATCCAATTTATTGTCCAGGGAGCAGACATTGGAGAACCGGCCGGCTAGGGTTTGTTTTTTGCCTAGCACGGAAACACCCCTGCTTTCTCGTGCAGCGCTTGCAATGTTGCCTCCCCCAGCCACTGGCATCAGGCGACGCCGAGGGCTGGAGGCCTGGTCCCCGCAGCAAGCCAAGATCGCGTAGCTTCTCCAGAAGCTCATCGTGCAGAATAGCTGTACTGTTGTTTCTGAAACTTAGAAGTGTCTGGCGGTGGTATACACGAACACTGGTAGCTCTGATGTCCATGTGCCGTTAAAAGATGGGCTAGAGACAAAAATAGCACCATTTTTTATTTATTTCTGTAAAGCTGCTTTGTGACAATGTCCATTGTTAAAAGCACTATACAAATAAAATTGAACTGAATTGTTTTTTGTTTCTGGTTCCATGTTTCTAGTCTTTGCCCAGTTCATGTTGTTTGCTGATCGCCTGACTCTAGCCTGTTCATTGTTTATGATTTTGCCTGAAGATTTGGATTTGATGTTGAGCTTTTCTAATAAAGCTGTCTTACCCTGCACTTGCATCCTTATCTGCCGCCATGACAGAATAATTCACTTTCTTAATGCAGTGAGTAATTCTGACTGGCATCATGCCATAGCAGCCCAGGGGTGCCTCGTTGGAGAACAACAACAGCAGATTGCCATGATCCACACTCAGCCAGCGCAACTCCATACCACCATGACTTCAGCACTGGCTCCTGAGGCAGCAACTTCTCTATCTGCTCACCCCCCACAGATCGCTTACCCTGACAAATATGCAGATGATTCCTCCAAGTGTAAAGGCTTCATGTTACAATGCTTCTTGTCCTTCTCATGAGATTGGAGAGAAATGCCACTTAAACAGTGTAACTTAAGTGCTGCAGAATTTGCATTAAATTTTGAGTCAGATTTGAGCCAAATCCTCCTTACTGAACTGGCATGCCAGGATGACCAGACATCCCTCAACTCACTCATTGACCTCTCGATTCATCTGGCTCTCTTGTTGAGCAACTGAGAGAGGATCCATGTGAAAGTGAAACTCATTCCCAAGCCCCAAGTCGCTGATGCAAGCCCATGCAACTTGGCCAAGCCTGATTCACACCTGTGGAACACCAAAAGTGTCAAAGGGAGAGATTGAGTCGCATGTTCTGTTAAACCGTTAAAGCTTCTCCACAAGCCCCCAAGTGAGTTCCCCCAATGCCTTGCTCTCATGTGAGTCTACCAGGTGATTCTACCAAAATTCCTATCTCCATGAAGCCTTATCTGAACTGAGATAACATTTCATGGAGATAGGAATTTTGTATGCTGTATGAGTCTTTTTACTGTTTCAGCAGTGATCAACTCTGAAGCTGTTGGAAACTTCATTGATCAAGCACTCACCGAGAAACTCAACCTGCCCATTCAACCCTTGCAATAGCCATTGAACAGCCTTTCTTCACTCCTGGAAGGATTGGCAACTGTCATGAAGGCTCTCCATTTGTAAACAGTCCTTCTCACTGTTGAATGGTGAATTTCAGACTGCTTGTAGATGGCCTTATAACCCTTCCCAAAATAATGAGTAGCAACAAGAGTTCACGGCTGATGCCCTTTCATCTTAGCATGATGTAGACACAACACCTCAGTGCTCCAGAACACCAAACTGCTAAAAGTTCTGCTATTATGGAGGGAGTCACATTTGTTGATGATGAAGTAAACTTGTTTGTTTATAGAAGTTGGTGAGGACCACCCAATTCTTATTTAGGCCCATATGTATTATATCCACATATATATTGTATGTCCATGTATTGCAGATAAATTGCAAATCAGAAATGTACCACTGTTAACTTGTTTCCCACAAAACAACTTGGAAAATGGAGATAAATCTGTCTGCCCTTTTTTGTGCTGATCTTTTTTGGCTAGTTTCAGTTCTTTTTGTGCAGATTTTGAGTTGTAGTTTTGGTGAGAATTTTGCTGAAACCTGGCAACCCTCCCCTCAAGCTTTCACAAACTGTTCTTTAAAGCTAGGCAACAAAGTATAATCCCCTGTTTTTGCTTTGTTTTGCAGGGTTCACACCTAAGCTTTAACAATATTAAAAATCAAGCAAGCTTTTTAACCCACAATAATTAGTGAGGTACCAAATTTAGAGAAGCATACACAATCTAACCATTTATGTGAACATTATTCTTTCCCCACTTAGCTGCATAATATCTAACACTAAAATATTTTCATGAAAATACTATGATATTGTACCTACAATATAATGTAAAACCAAAAACAATAAATTTCCCACCACCCCAAAAACTACAAAATTAAAAACAATGAAAACTAGAGATAGAAGAAGAACTACGAGCTAGAAAGTGCTGTAATGGTTTGGGTAATGTGGCAGAATCATAAATGCTGCAGATAAAACTATTTTATCAGGTAATCGAAGAAATGTACTCATGTAAACAAACTATTAATGGTCAGAATGTTTTAGACTCATCACTGTACCATATCACCCAAAAGATTACTACACCATAGAACCACAGACTACACAAATATAAACACAACACATATAACATAATTAGCCCAGGCTATAGAAATCATGCAAATAATTAGACAAAATTTACCAGCTGGCTACTACCAACAGTACATTGTTGGCAATCAACAATGCACTGCCCAACAGAGCAAAATGGGGAAAGATTATTATAAAGAAGGTAATATGTTTAGACTAATTCCAAACAGAATGGGATGTCCTCTATTTCAGTAATTAGCGCATTTTAAATAGGTTTATTTTCCTGTATGTTAATGGGGAAGTACATTGTTGGGAATCAACAATGGTGATGGTGAGCCTTAATAACTAATATATGTTTTGGGTACCTCGGTCACAGTTAGTACTAATGGTGGGTTTCAGAGTGTTAACAGGGAAGGGGAAGATTGAGTGTCCAGTGCCTGAAGAGATTGGTACAAGAGATTGGCATTATCCATTTATTAAACAGTAATCTATAAAACCTGCATGCATAACAATATGTTTAAGTTTTCTTTCACTTTTTTATTTTTTATTTTAAATTAAACATCACGGGCTCTATTTTCATGATCATATCACATGCACTAAAAATAAGGAACAGGAACAGTTCATTGTTTTTAGTGTCATTGTATTAGGAGCTAAGATTAGGTGTACTGCTTTTATATCCATTAAGCTAATTTTTTATTCTAGTGCAGCACAGTATTTACATATGATTAAATGATTTCTAGTGGTAGAAATAACTTGTCATTACATGTTATGTTTATATTTTACTGGTATTGTAATAAGCACAGAGCCTTGGATACAAGTATCAAATACACAGATTAATGCAAAGATCAGAAAAAAAAAGAAACTGGTTGTAATTGTAGTATTTTGTAGTATTGTGGTTGTTATTGCAATGTAATTTTGTTAATGTCTTTAGATGGATTTCTAAAAATATATGCAATTCCATAGTGCCTCATAACTGGTTTAAATAGAAGCTTATGTGCTTTATAGACACATTATGAAAGCTTTTGTGATGGTTTTAGAACCCACAGCTGGGGTGTTATGGATACAATAATTAATTCTTTTTTTATTGAAGTGGGCAGACATCCACAAAACTGGGTGTTAAGAAGTGGGACAGGACTTAGATGGCTTACTTTTAGTTTAAAAAATAGTCTTTTACCAGCCTCTACTTCTCTAGACCAAAATAAGTGTGGATTTAGTTTATTTAGTGCATTAAATTTTGACAATTTTGTGCTGCCACAAAAATAGAGCCCCATATGTTAAGTATTTAAAACTCTTCGTAAGTCAATGAAAACAATAGCAAAGATACTCAAGATTTAACAAAAATTAAACAACATAGGAATGAGTACCCTCAAAGATTTTGGAACCAGTGAATTGAAAGTAATAAAAGAGACAAAACATATCCGAATTTATATCATTAATACTTGAAAAATATGGTGTCTGTGCAGATAATAACTCCTTGTTGGGCAACAATCACACTACAATAGTTTAGCTCAGATTTGTCTGTTGCAGACAAACAGAGTGATGTACAGTATATGACTTTTATGGTCAAATATCTTTCAATCCTGGAGAATTTGATAGGACAAATTCCATCATTTTACTTTGAACTAACTTAAATAGATACCATAATATAATGATAGAACTCACATGTTTTGCAGCATCCATCCATGTAGGTCATTACTGTGCCTCCAATCTAGGACAAATAAATTACTTTAGAACCTTAAAGATTGTACATATAAGGTTAGGCACTATAAGTAAAAATTTCTATTACATGATTTTTCAAAATTTCAGTGGGATATATAACACAGGATAGAGCACATTTTAATTAAACAATTAAACAAATAATTAGAAGTATAAATTAAAATAAGTAATTTGCACCACCATAAGAGAAACAGAATGCAAACCCTAATATAATGTCCTTTCAGTAAAATGGATATGAGTGTTTGTTTACCTTCAAGCACTCTGTTTCATTAAAGGGGGGGCAGCTATAGGAGTAGGACACCAGTACTGGTCCAGATTGTGTGTCTGTACAGTCATAGCGCATGCAGTCAGACATCCAGCTCTTCCCAGGCTGGAACAGCAACACATATGATAACTTTTCACAGTATATCACATTGAATACAGTACAGAATTGCAGTACTTTTATAATTACTTGGGGGGAACTTTTTATAGCAACAATATGGATTGCTTTATATGTCTTTTAGTCTATCCAAGAGAAAACCATTTTAATGTCATAATAAATATAGTCATGTGATGGGCCTCACAGAATTGCTTTCTGCTCACAGACTGTGTGATATTGCAGAAAGGTAATGACAATTATTTTTTCTCTTTTCACTCTGAACATTCACATCTGTTACATGTCTGGTAACTTCACAAAACATTCAGTACAATGACTTATAAAACAATGTACTGTTATTTTACAACAGCGTAAAATATGATCTTTCTAATATGTAAGAAATCTCATTCCATTTTACTAAAATACAATTACACTGAAATGTTGGATTTTATTCACATTTAAATCCATAAACATTTTTAGCATTTGTTTATATGAAGTAAAATATACTGTATATTATAGGTGCAGTTCATAATGTTTAAAACTGTTTCTAGACTAATAACATATTTTATTCTGTCTTATTTGCATTCAGGGTTCTGTTTGCATATTCTGTCTTATTTGCATTCTAGTTCTGTAACATAAAAGGAAGAGACAATTTAATATTATTAAAACGATGATTTATTTGGTCCTCAGGATCTGGTAGCACTTCCCTGATGGGACCACTGAGAAGACACTGTGTCCAGGGTGGTGAAAGTCTTTTACAATTCTCCTGGACTTGGTCTTGCATCGCTGGTTGTAGATTTTTTTGATGCAGGGGAGAGAAGTCCTGATGGCCTTCTCCGCTGCCCTCACCACTCTGGACAGCACCTTCCGGTCCTTAGCCATGGTGCCTCCGAACCAGGTGGTGATACTTCCGGTGAGAAGACTCCCCACAGCCCCATTATAAAAGGCTTCAGCACCTTTTAAAGTGAGAGACCTTGAACCTGGCCGGACGTCATAGAAGGTAGAGATGCTGGTGTGCCCTTGTCACCAAGCTGTTTGTGTATGTAGTCCATGAATGGTCTTCTGTGAGATGGACCCCAAGATATTTAAAGCTGCTCACCCTCTAGGCCCTGTTGATCAACAGGGGGCTGTAGTTCCTCATCTGTTTCTTCCTGTAGCCAATAATCATCTCCTTAGTCTTGGTGATGTTCAGGGAGAGATTGTTATTTTGACACCATGTGGAGAGGATATTAATTTTCTCTCAGTAGGCCTTCTCGTCATTGTTGGTGATGAGGCCTACCACCACTGTGTCATCGGTGAGCTTCATCAGCTTGTTGGAGCTGTGTGTGGCCATGTAGTCACTGGTGTAGACAGCAGTAGTACAGCAGGGGGCTGAGGACTGGACCCCTAAGTGGCTCCAGTGCTGAGGGTGAGCATGGTGGAGGTGTGGTTTCTCATCCTGACCACCTGGGGCATGCAGGCAGGAAGTCCAGAATCCAGTGGCAGATGGAGTAGTTCAGTCCCAGATCCTGGAGCTTTTTGCAGAGGTGTGAGGGGACGATGGTGTTAAAGGTGGAGCTGTAATCCAGAAACAGCATCTGCACGTAGTTTTCTTTAATCTTATCCAGGTGGGAGAGGGCAGTGTGTAGGGTGTGGCTGATGGTGTCATCTGTGGACCTGTTGGACTGGTATGCAAGCTGTAATGGTCTAGGCAGCTGGGGAGGAGGTCGTCTCTGACCAGCATTTCAAAGCACTTCATCACTGTAGAAATGAGTGCTACAGGATGGTAGTCTTCCAGGGAGGCAGGACGGGTGGTTTTGGGGACAGGAATAATGATGGAGGACTTAAACCATATGGGGAAAACACTCTGGTTGAGGGAGAGGTTGTAAAAATGGTGGTAAAGACTGGTGCTAGTTGGTTAGCACAGATTTTTACATGTCCAGGGATGTTGTCTGGACCGCATGCTTTTCTGCTGTTAACTTTGTGTAGCACCTTCCTCACATCCAGTTATGAAATTACCAGTTTTTTTCAAATTACTGGTTTCCTGGTTCCTGGCATGCAGTGGTTAGTACCTCCCAAAAATGGTCCAAGGAAGGACAACCGGTAAACCAGTGACAGGCTCATGGGTGGCCAAGGCACACTGATGCGTGTGGGGAGCGAATGCTAGCCCATCTGGTCCAGTCCCACAGAAGAGCAACTGTAGCATAAATTGCTGAAAAAGTTATGCTGACCATAACCACCAAAAGTGCCTACAATGGGCATGTGAGCATCACAACTGGACCATGGAGCAATGGAAGAAGGTAGCCTGATCTGATGAATCACGTTTTCTTTTACATCATTTGGATGGCCGAGTGCGTGTGTGTCACTTACCTGGGGAAGAGATGGCACCATGGAAACCCTGGGTCCTTGCACTCATGTGGATGTTACTTTGACAGGTAAAACCTACCTAAACATTGTTGCAGATCATGTACACCCCTTCGTGGCAACAGTATTCCCTAATGGCAGTGGCTTCTTTCAGCACACTACAAAACTTGGTCAGGAATGGTTTGAGGAATATGACAAAGAGTTCAAGATGTTGACTTGGCCTTCAAATTCCCCAGATCTCAATCCGATCGAGCATCTGTGGGATGTACTGGACAAACAAGTTCCATCCATGGGACCTCCAAACTTACAGGACTTAAAGGATCTGCTGCTAACGTCTTGGTGCCAGATACCACAGCATTCCTTCAGAGGTCCTGAGAAGTCCATGTCTCAGTGGATCAGAGTTGCAGCACAAGGTGGACCTACACAATATTAGGCAGGTGGTTTTAATGTTATGGCTGATCAGTGTATGTATATTTATGTGAACTCACATAGAATGATCGTACTTAGAGTAGTATAGTGCAGTCAATATACTGCACTTATTCTGTCAACTTTCTTGTCTTTGCACTTCATCAAACTTTTCTTTTTCTCAACATATTTGTAGGTCTACACTGAGTGATACATTTCAGGATTTGGAGTCATTTATTGAATCACACTAAAGACCAATACCTGATGCATTTCTGAATCATGTTTAGACATGGGTATGGCATCAAGCACAGCAGACAGCAATTTTACTCAGCGTTTCAGCCCTGTGAGGTGAAAGCTCATGCAGGCTGTACAGTGGAGCATGTGGAACGCAGACAGTTTCTATGCTACAGATCTGGTGTGAATTCTAGATAGTATGAAAATGTAGAGTAATGGGTTTATGGTTACCCGGGCATGGATCAAAATAGCAATGATGGTGCTAGATCTGTACCACACATGTTAATGGTTTAAGGTTTGATCCAATCCTCTGTGCATACACAAATATGTCGCATGTTACAACACTTTAGTGCCACTGTTGTAACGTACAAATGCAAACCCTACTTTGAAAATGTATTGTTTGGTTTCACCACCTTTGAAAAAGAAAATGAAGCCATTTTTGAGTAACGTAATTAGAAAATTAGAAAATAAGAAGGCAGGAAACTTGGAATGTTTGTGCTAAGTTTGGTGTTTTTATATAATCCCCTTTTTTATTGTTTTGTGTCTTCTGTTTGTATTTAAGTAACTGTTGCCTGTTTCCCCTTGGTTTTCAGTATATATTTTGATTTATGGCATCAAAATCATTGTCTCACCTTGTACAAAGCTAGAGATCCACTGTCATTGTAGTACATACAGGATACATTCTTACACACTCCACAACAGGCACTCTGGTCTTTAGGGGCTACATAAACCTGGTTCTGAAATACAGAGCACATAATATTTATAAAAAGGTATGTATAGAAATGGTGATTATATTTGGAAAAATGGACAATAACAGGGACTGCACTAGTATGTCTGAAGATACATTAGATACATACTAGATACAACTCGCATATTCCTTTGAATATATTTCTCTGGTCCTCTTTAACAAGTGTGTGTAAATGTATTATTTTTTCCTACGTGTTTCTCTGTGCTTCTGTGCCTGACTATGCATATCTGTATGAGTACTCACTGGCTGACACTGTGCGGTGCAGTTAATACTGGTTGCTTTTATGAGGTAGAAGCCGGTGGCAGAGTCAAATGTGTGTGTGCATCTTGTGGTATAACAGACTCCCAAAGCACTGTGCTCCATCAAGGTTTGTCCTGGTCTCATTACTCCCCTCTTTCCGTCCACACACACTGCACTTTTCACTGTATACATGGGTGTGCACACACACACACACACAAAAGACCATGGTAAATGTGACTAATGCAAATGCATACAATATTATGAAGTAATTATGATGCAATTATTTTTTACCAATGAAAATGGAACTATTCTATTTATCATGAGACAGTTGTTCTCACCACAATGATAACGTTTGCAGCCGCAGTGATTCTCAGGGTATGCCATAAATTCTCTGTCTAACTGCAAATTCTCGCCCTTTAAAACATAGGGGGAAAAAAAATACTCAGATGGCTTGCACACTATGGTGTGGCATAATGTCATTATGTCAGTTAACTTCTCGTTCTCAACCTCCTCTTTAACCCAGTAGTGATCACCTACTAAAAAAATTTTTAGTGTTTGATTTCAGTTAGATTTGTACATAATATTCAGAATGTTTAGAGTAGATTTTTGAATGTAACGTATATGGGATTTTTTTCATTGTCTTTAATCAGATAATTTAGCAACAAAAGCAGAGAATGATAATTAGTTATCCAGAAATAGACCACAGTTCAAAATTCTCCAGGGAGTTATATAATGTAAACTAGAAGGAGATATATAGATATAGTGAATACACTGTTTATATTAACTTTATTATTGTATACATTATACAAAACAAATGCTAAATATTACAGAAATAATGTGCAAAACTCACTAAAAGCAACTGAGAAATGATTTTAAGAAGTTTTTCACAGAAGCAAAGATAATGACAGAAGAAAAACTGGAGTAAAGAGATGTACTGTGCATGTTATGAATATACAGATGGGTGACAAATTAAAGGTTGACAAATTAAACAGGGGCTCTGTTATGCCATGGGAGGCATTTTGCTGGCATGGTTTGGTATTCACATTATGAGGTGCTCCCCACTTGCAGGGAAGGGTAGGAGTTCCACATTTTAACACCAGACTATGCTGGAATACAAAAATGGAGACTGTTTTGAGTTCATTCATACAATATTTAAATCTGACAATTACGTGGCAGCAGTGCAATGCAAGAAATCATGCAGATACAGGCCAGTGTTCACATCAAACATCAGAATGGGGAAGAAATGTGATCTCAGTGACTTGTTGTTGGTTGAGCATTTCATAAACTGATATATATATTTTATTTTCATGCACAACAGCCTATAGAGTTACTCAGAATGGTGCGAAAAACAAAAACCATCCAAAGAGCAGCAGTTCTGCAGGCAGAAATACCTTGTTGATGAGAGAGGTCAGTGGAGAATGGCCAAACTGGTTCAAACTGACAGGAAGGCTACAGTAACCCAAATAATCATTCTTTACAACTGTGGTGAGCAGAAAAGCATCTCAGAATGCACAACACATCAAACCTTGAGCTAAAACAGCAGAAGACCACACTGCATTCCACTCCCATCAGTCAGGAACCTGAGGCTATAGTGGGCACAGGCTCACCAAAACTGGACAGGTAAACATTTTTAAAAAATCAAACGAAAAAACAAACAAACAAACAAAAAAGCATGCAATGCTTTTCAAATCTTCAACGGTCCAGTTTATGTTTCTGATTCTTCATAGGAGTTATCAGGTCTAATGTACTGTAACTAATTTTCATGTGACTCTATTTTATTTTATTTCATTTTATTAGCCAGTTAATAATAGGATGGATATGGCATGTAAATGCAAATGGGATGACTTGACAAGGGGAAAAGTATGAATAGGTCTGGCTTAGAGGGAAGAGTCACTACAAATCAATACAAAGTTCTTCTGACTGATCACTTTTATCCTATGATAAAAAATTTCTATCCTGATCAGTGTGGTTTATTCCAGGATGACAGTGTCTCCATCTACAAGGCACAAGGCACGAAATTATGTAAATCATATGCAATGGCCTTCACACTCACCAGGCCTGAAACCTGTTGAACACCTATGGGAGATTTTGGAACAATGTCTTGAGACTCCACACCAGCTTCACCAAAAACCAACTGAAGGAATATCTTTTTGAAAGAATGGTGTCCATTCACCAAGAAAAATGGAAGAATGGTATTGTACCATAAAAAGACAGTTTGCGTTGGTTCTCCATTAATTAGTCACCTGTCTGTACATCACATTACATTATGATTACTATACTTACACTACAGCAGATTAGACAGGAAAAAAGAACTACAAAATATCTAATTAAAGAGTTGTGTGCAATGAAATAAAAAGTAGTCCCTCACTGAAGCATTACATGAAACTCCTCCCAATATGTTGGCTATTAGATTAATTTAAAACTGATCAATTTAAAAGCCTTAACTGAGAGGGATAATTAATTTGCAATGTGAAGCAAAAGAATAAAAGAACAATAAAAAGTAAGTAAACCCAAATAATAATTAGACTAAACTGTCTTACCAGTGAACATTTAGGCTGAGAGATTCTCTCGCATGCACATTCTGAAAGAGAAAATCACATACTTATAGATGTGTGCGTAACACCAAAGACAAGCACACACACACACGCATGCTCCCACACAAGTGCGATCTCTACACTACACACTATCATACTCTCTTACACAGTCATTATCAAACTTCTCTTACACACTATCAAACCTCTCTCACACACTACCATACTCTTCCTCACAAACTATCATACTCTATCACACAATATCAAACCATGTACACTCAATATCAAACCTTCTTCACACACAGTCAAACTTCTCTCACACACTATCAGTCTCTCTCTCTCACACAATTTCAAACCACTTACGCACACTATCAAAACCTCTTTCACACACCATCAAACCTTTCTCACACACAGTCATACTCTCACACACTATCAAACCTCTAACCTTTGCTAGTGTGTGAGAGAGACTTTGGGTGTGTGTGTGTGTGTGTGTGTGTGTGTGTGTGTGTGTGTGTGTGTGTGTGTGAGAAAGAGAGATAGAGAGAGAGAGAATTCACAGTTTCTGATTGGCTCAGAGCCTCCAACGCCATTTTCCCTCCTTCACTGGGCCCTTCCCCAATCCTCAGTCATAAGGGATGTGAAGCAGGGGCAACATGAACAAAAGCAATGAATTAAGCCAAGCAACCTCTATTATGAACAATATTTAAAATTTACCCGAGTTGAGCAATATGTTGAACGTTCTCCATAGGCTGTAGGGGTGTGACTGACACCCCTACACATTATTCGGATAAAGTGTCTAAGCCAATAAGAAACTGTGAACAAACTCTCTCTCACACACATTCAAATACTTTTCACTATCAAAGTTAGGTAGAATAAGGAAATTACTTACTACATTCCTGTGATGGACAGCACTGCTTTGGAACCGTAGTGGAGACAGCAACCATTCCTACTGGACATGTGATGACTGAACATCTGGAAGGCTCACACACTGTGCGCGCGCACACACACACAATAACTAGGAGTATCTATTGTTATATACCGTGTTTTGTGTCAGT
The DNA here is from genome assembly GCA_022985145.1 of Pangasius djambal. Classification (NCBI taxonomy): domain Eukaryota; kingdom Metazoa; phylum Chordata; class Actinopteri; order Siluriformes; family Pangasiidae; genus Pangasius; species Pangasius djambal. The sequence goes on along the minus strand of CM040999.1, from coordinate 13,420,227 downwards.
GTATAAGACAGTGTAAGGAGGTGGACATGGCTTACAGCAGTGATATATGGGGCAGCAACGATCGGTACTGTTTGTATCCACAGTAAGCAGCTCTCCATCTATACACTCTGGAATCACCTCTGAACATATGTCACACACTGCAGTAAATACACAAACCAAACAAATACACATCAGTGCTTACTTTTGTTTTTGGGGATGTTAACGTGTAGCTTCCAGCAGAGACACAGGGATATAACTGTCAGAACATGGTTCATATAGTTGATGAATTACTATATGACATCAAACAGGATTATGCCACACTGATTGCCAGCACAGGGACAGAGAGTGTTAAGGTAGAAATCACCTTACAATACATATAATTTTCAGAAAATTAGAAAGTATGAAGAAATCCACAAAGATCATTGTGACTGGTACATTTATTTTTTTTGTTCACTGATACCACTTTAAAAACAGTTCTATATAAGGAGCAGAAAACACTGTTATTAAACAGCATGTAGCACAGGTTTAGTTCCAGAGCTTCAACTGTCAAACCCAAAGCACAGTAAGCTAGCTGTCTGTATTTGGAGCCTGTTCTGTGAAATCTGGGCCGAGGCAGGGATACACACTAAATGGGATGCTAGTCCATCACAGGGCATTCACTCACTCATTTGCACCAGTTCAGTACAGTACAGTTCAGTACAGCTGATCCACCTACTGCTATGTTTTTGGGAGGTGAGAGGAAACTGGAGAATGAGGAGGAAACCCACACAGTCGCTGGTTAAAAGTGACACATTTATAATAAGGACTCACTGCAAATGTGTGCCAGGCAGCAGCTTCCTTCAGTGCGAGTGGCAATTAGTGTCTGATCCTCTCGGCATACGGGGACATCTAGCACACACTGGTCCGGATCACACTCTACAGAGAAAGTACTGTTACTATATATGCACATACAAACACACAAAAACATAAACATTATTTTAATCTCACCACAGGTGTACTCTGGACAGCATGAGTCATGTCTGAAGTATGACACCAACTTCTGTCCAAATTTACAGTCCATTGAAGTGGCCTCACATGCACTCTGATTACACACTGCAAAATCAAACAACATAAGTAAGTTCTACTAATTTATTTAAGTCAACAGTTTGACTATACTGTATCTACAGCTTTGAAATGATGGTAACCCTTTAAAGAGTGAATAGTGAATACTGCCTTTATAGAATAGTCAGAAGAATTGCATAAATCTTTTATAAAGCCATGCTAGAGAATTTAGAAAAGGCTTATGTCAAAACTCGTCAGTCAGTATTGGAGGCTTTATGTGTCTTTACGTTAAAAAGAGAAGACAAAATACCTCTCAGTTATCAAAATGAATAGACTAAGCAAATTAATACTAAGTAAATAATTTCATTGCTATCTTTATAGTGCAATTTATTAGTCTGATCTTTCTGACAGCACATTTATTCTTTTAATTGTAGGGTATATACATACAGCTAAGGCTTTAGCATAGGTTTACATACACCTAGGCTAAAGACATTCAAACTTAATATTTTACAACTCCACACATATTACCATACATTACCTGTGTTAATTCAATTAGGGTGTCTTTTTTATTTCCATTAGAGCTAATTTAAAAATAACAGCTAAGAGAAACATTTATTTCAGCATTTATTTACTTTATGAGATTTGCAATGGGTCACAAGTTAACATACACTTTGTTAGTATTTGGAGGCATTGCCTTGAACTTGAATCAAACTCTTGGGGTAGCCTTCCAAATGCTTTGCCAGACTTTTACCCATTCCTCCTGACAGAACTAGCGTAACTCTAATAGGTTTGTGCGCCTCCTTGCTTGGACATGCTTTTTCAGTTCAGTCCAAAAAGCTATATGATCTTAGAGTAGGAGCATCTTCATTGTACAGCAAACTTTCAGGCAATGATGCACTGAAAAAATGACACGCATTCTTATGGAGTATTTTGGCCCAATTTCAGTGTTTTTTTAACTCACTGCTCTCTCCTGTAAAGACACCATCTCCACGGTTTGAAGGATAAGCTGAAAAAGCAGTCATCTGCTATGCTTTCAGCTCCTTTTAAGTATTGTTCAAAATATAATGCACTAAAAAATTTGGTCCTCGACATAACTTTTGGATATAGTCACTAACTCTGAATGTAGCTCTACATGTGAAATTTACCAGATTGTATTGTCTTCTCCTAATTTTAAAAAGCTCTGATATCTGATTAAAACAAAGTTGCAGCTTACCCTCTTAAGATGCAGTAAGAAAAAAAGAGTATATGAATATTTTATTCACACAGGCAGTGGTAAACAAAAAAGTAGTAAAATTCCATTGAGGGTTTGAGCAGTTCGTAAATGTCTTTCACAAATACTAAAAGTCTATCCAAATTGCTCAGTTAGTGCCATATTCATGGTTAAGTTCCACATGTGTAGTGAGGATTTAAAATCATATTACCAAAATCATATCCAGATCTCACTCATAACTACAGACTTGCATGCTACTTGGATAGTCACACAGGTTTTATGTGTGCAGGGTGGAGTTTGCTGAAAACAGAGGCCTGTTTCAGTTATGAATCTAACCTTGAACTTATGGCCATTTTTTTGTGCAATATTATCTCAAACAAGGAGCAGTATCAAATCCAGCACCACCGTCTGACAATTTGTTGTAACCACAGTATTTCACCCTGAAACTCTTCTGGAGAATATAAACATGTAAATATACACCGATCAGCCATAACATTAAAACTACCTCCCCAATATTGTGCTGCCAAAACAGCTTTCACCCATTGAGGCATGAACTCCACAAGACCTCTGAAGGTGTGCTGTTGTGTCTGGCATCAAAATGTTAGCAGCAGATCCTTAAGTCTTGTAAGTTGCAAGGTAGGGCATCCATGGATCTGACTTGCTTGTCCAGCACATTCCACAGATGTGATCGATCGGATTGAGATCTGGGGAATTTGAAGGCCAAGTCAACACCTTGAACTCTTTGTAATGTTCCTCAAACCATTCCTGAACATTTTTTGCAGTGTGGCAAGGCGCATTATCCTGGTGGCCACTGGTGGACAGGGGGCCAACATGGGTACTCTGACTGGTCTGAGCCTCAGACACAGCAAGCTGAGATGCACTGTGTGTTCTGACACCTTTCTATCATAGCCAGCATTAACCTTTTCAGCAATTTCTGCTAGAATAGCAGAAGAACTAGTGAAGAAAACTAGCAGAAGAGTCTGTGGAATTGGAACAGATGGGTTAGCCTTCGCTCCCCACGCGCATCAGTGAGCCTTGGGCGCCCATGACACAAGTTCACAGGTTGTCCTTCCTTGGACTACTTTTGGTAGGTACTAACAACTGCATACCGGGAACGCCCCACAAGACTTGCCATTTTGGAGAGTCACTCAGAATTGCCCATTTCCCTGCTTCCAACACATCAACTTCGAAAACTGATTGTTCTCTTGCTGCCCAATATATCCCACCCCATGACAGGTGTCACTGTAACAAGATAATCAATGTTATTCACGTCACCTTTCAGTGGTTTTAATCTTATGACTGATTGGTATAAATTGTGGTATGACATTTGTAAAGTCGAATGAATTCCCAGTAAAGGCCACAGTTTTTTAATTTGGTGATTGCAATTAGACACCGTCTTAATCAAAGACTTAACTTGAGAACTGAATTTAACGTGCCACATTGATTACTATAATAAAAAATTAGGAAGCCCACCAAGGATAGTGGGCTGTAAACATAGCAGATTATCGCTTAGTCAACTATATGCATTAACATGTGGTCATGTTTTCTTTAGAAAAGAGTGCAAATAACCAAAACATGAGAACAATTAATTAATTCTAAAACTCTCAATTAGCATAAGGAAAGAATAACAAAGGTACTTTGCACACACATTACAATTTACTGCATCGGGACACAAAATACATTTAAAAAAAAATGTTTTCAGGACTGGAAATCTTAAACTCAATCCAATGTTGAATTTGTACAGCTTTCCGTGCATAAATGTTGATGTGAATTTTGAAACTGTCCTTACTGCTTAGTCCCCTTGACTTTGATGTTATCAATCCACAAAAAATTAATTATTCTGTCTATAAGAGCTGTTTTTGGTACATTTTAGGGATGCATGTAACTGACCACAGACTCTTTGGGTGCAGCAGCTGTTGTCATCTGCCAGACTAATGCTGATCTCGCCTGCTCGTGTGCAGACTGGCTGGGGAATATCACTGCACTCAAACTCTACAGGCACAATGCCATCATTCTCACACCGATACATACAGCATCCATCCACTGACGCCTTCCAAACCTCCCCCAAGGCACGGGGAGTCCCGAAACTATCTGTACAGGCTGCAGAAATAAATACATATCCAGTATAAAACACCTCTTGTCATTATAGGAAGATAGACACAGAGAGACAACATGAAAAAGTCAAAAAGGAAAAAAGACACATGAGGACTCACCCAATGAACCACAACAACAACAACAACAACAACAATAGTAATAAAATAACTGTAACTAATTTAATTTCAAGAGAGACAGAGAGTGAAAAAATGCAGGGTACAAAAATTGTAAAATATAATAGTAAATACAATAGTAAATTTCACTAAATATTTACATTTGCATTAATATATAAAATGCAGATATTATTTCTTTAAAATTAGTTACATTTATTTAAAATAAATTTAAAATAAATGTAGTCATGGTGTAAAATAACTTCATGTAACATCAAGCAGATGAATCCAAATCATTCCATATTGTTATAATCTTAAAAATGATGTAATCCTTTTTTAACCAATGAGGGAGGGTGTGGTTTTTCCAGCAGCCTTTTTAAGAACTGATTCTTTTTTCACCCTCATTGTCATTATTAGCCTAAATAATGGGATTGGGTTCTTTTTTTATGTTTGGTTCACATGTTTGGTGAGTGTGTGTGTGTGTGTGTGTGTGTCTCTGTGGACTCCAGAGACTCCATGCTTTTGCATGGAATGTAGCTGAAAAGATATATATTTTTTTTCAAACTAATTTTTTTCAAACATCTTTCAAACTAATCTATTTAGAAAACCATTTTAAACACATTTTTATTGCTTTACTTATGTTTACTTTGTTTTAAATGGTTATTTGTTTGTTTGTTTGATACACATTGCTTATAATTATATATTATATAATAATATTGCTTGTAACATTGACATAATTATGTTGGCATTTTTTGGGGGCTAACCCATCAAACCATCTTTTACAATATGGAGAAAAATAGAGGGGAGAAAGGGGAGAAAAAGCATACCACACTTGACAGGTGAGATGCAGAGTGCAGAGTATGGTCGATGAAGTAAAGTTCCCTCTGGACACATGCATCCCTCAGACATGCCTGAACACTGTACAGCATCATACTCAAACTCCTTATTAGGACACGAAGGAGCTGTGCAAGCAAGCAGACATGTCTGGTATTGCAGTGTCCCTGGACACACAAATGCTACAAAGAACACAGAAGAGAATTCACAAAATTTATAAATAGAACAATACAGCTTCATAAATCAATTCTCTGCATTAATTTGACTTTTATTAATTTACAATGTACTACTTGTATTTGAACATATATTTGACATACAGTCAGGTCCATAAGTATTTGGACAGTGACACAAATTTCATAATTTTGCCTCCATGCACCACCACACAGAAATTGAAATAAAACAATCAAGATGTGATTGAAGTGTAGACTTTCAGCTTTAATTCAAGGGGTTTAACAAAAATATTGCATTAATCATTTAGGAATTATAGCCAATTTTCTTTTTACAGATTTTCTCAATTTTCATAAGCTCAAAAGTAACAAAACAAACATAATCATAAATATTATATTTTAATACTTGGATGCAAATCCTTTGCAGTCAATGACTGCCTGAAGTCTGGAGCCTATGGACATCACCAAATGTGGGGTTTCCTGCCTTGAGATGTTTTGCCAGGCCTTTGCTGCAGCTGCCTTCAGTTTCTGCTTGTTTGTGGGCCTTTCTGCCTTCAGTTTTGTCTTCAGTAAGTGAAAAGCATCCTCAATTGCGTTAAGGTCAGTTTATAATATGATTATAAGTGTACATGAGGATTCCAGAATTCTTTCCTTGTTAAAGAAAAATGCCTTCACAACATCTAGCCAAGAACACTCTCGAGGAGTCTACAATCAAGAGATGCCTTCATGAATGTAAATACAGATAGTTTACCTCAAGATGCAAACCACTGGTAACAGTTAAGAACAGAAAGGCCAGATTAGACTTTGCTAAAAAAAAAACCTATATAAAATCCTGACCAGTTCTGATGCGAGATTAACTTGTACCCGAATGCGGGGAAAAGAAGAGTATGGAGAAGGAAAGGAAGGGCTCATGATCCAAAGCATACCACATCATCTATCAAACATGTGGAGGCAGTGTTATGGCATGGGCATGTATGGCTGCTAATGTAAGTGGGTCACTGGTGTTTATTGATGATGTAATCATCATCAATTCTGAAGCATATAGAGATATATTTTCTGCTCAGATTCAGTCAAATGCTGCAAAACGTATAGGACAGCGCTTCACAGTACAGATGGATAATGATTCAAAACGTACCGTGAAAGCAACCCAAGAGCTTCTTAAGGCAAAGAAATGGAATGTTCTTAAATGGCCCAGTCAGCATGCTTTTCACTTACTGAAGACATAACTGATGGCAGAAAGACCCATAAACAAGCAGAAACTGAAGGCAGCTACAGTAAAGGCCTGGCAAAGCATCTCAAGAGAGGAAACTCAGCATTTGGTGATGTCCATGGGTTCCAGACTTCAGGCAATCATTGACTCCAAAGGATTTGCATCCACATATTAAAAATAATCCTAAGATTTATGATTATTTTAGTTTGTCCAATTACTTTTGAGCCTGTGAAAAAGAAGGGACTATGTAAAAAAAAATGTCTGTAATTCCTAAAAGGTTGATGTAATATTTTTGTTAAACACCTTGAATTAAAGCCGAAAGTCTACACTTCAATCACATCTTGATTGCTTCATTTCAAATCCACTGTGGTGGTGTTTACAAAAAATTATTTAACTGTCCAAATACTTATGGACCTGAATGTGCGATTTTTGTTTTCATGCATGAAATTCATAATCACTTTATACTATTTTTGTGATTGTAATATGGCAATGTGATTTTATTTACCAGTTAACCACAAAGCTTGCAATCACTCCTGAAAATTCATGAAAAATGTTATCATCCTGCCTTTACTAAATGTTTACATAAAAGTTATTAGCAGTTTGGTGAATAGAATTTAGAAATTTTAGCATAACTTTTAGAACTCTCAGAAGTTTCTTTCTTTCTCTCTCTCTCTCTCTCTCTCCCTTCCTTCCTTCCTTCCCTCCCTCCCTCCCTCCCTCCCTTTTGTGTGAAAATGACCCCTGAAATGTAAGTGGCACGTTGTCATTTTTGGTTTTTCTAGCTTGAATTGTGTTTGTGTGTTTAAACATACGGCAGTAGTCTGGGCTTCTCCACTTGATACAGATGTTGAATTTGTGGCAGGAGGCAACATATGCAGCAAGAGCCACGCAAGGATTATTCACATACTCTGCATCTCGTACCCATACTTCACAAAATCTACTTGGCGGAACCTAACACACAGATATGTAGGCATATTATAACATGATAGTTCACATAAAATGGTTATAAAGGGTATAAAGCTTTAAGGTGTGCATGTTGCATACATAAGAATGACAGGCAGTGAAAGTGAGGTTGTTGAGCATGTTGAGGCAGTCAGAGCAGTTGCTAGTAGAGCAGTTAACCTCACGCCTCCTGCTCTGGCTAACATAACTTGTGGTGTTGGGAATCTGCCAGCTATCAATGAATACAGCTGGGTCTTCACCATCAGCCACTACAGTACCATTAGGTAAGATCAAATCGTTCAGTGAGTTACCATCACAACATCCTATGTGAACAGAGAGAGACAGAGAGAGAAAGAGAGATTCATTGATTCATTCATCTTTTACACACACACACACACACACACACACACACACACACACACACACACTCATTCACATCTAGGGGCAATTTAGAGTAGCCTACTGGCACGTTTGTGACAGTGGGACAGAACCAGAGAACCCAGAGGAAACCCATGTGGACACAGGGCAAGCATACACAGAAAATCTGCAGCAAACTGCTGTGCCACTGTGATCCCATACTGCAATATATATTTCAATAGTAATATGAAAATTTATTACAATGCTCATAATTCATATTTTTGTAATTTATCTGCATACCACACAACCCCAAGGTGGAGACCTTGTTGACATAAGTCTCTGTTTCAATCACCATCATGCCTGTGCTGTGGAACCACTGGATCTTCAGACCAGCAGGAGTCCAGATCAGATACATGTTACCTGTATCTAGAACCTCAAAACCATACTTTTTTATACGTGGCTTTGCATACCTTGAGTTGACATATACCTATGAAAAACAAGAGACAGATTCATTCATTCCTTCATACATCTTCAGTAAGTGCTTTATCTTGGTCAGCATCATGGTAAAAGAGAGAAATTACTGAAACAATTAAATTCAGCATACAAGCTGGAATATGAAAAAAAAAGAGAGAAACATAGACTGAATGTATCAGGTAGGCATATGGAACCAGCTCACATATTACAAATGTGAATTGTGTGTGTTTCTATTTTTGAGTGAATATACCTCCATAGGCTTAAATTTTGTTCTAGTGGCACACAAGGTTTATTTTTCATTTCAACATAAGCATAATTTATAGTATGATGCTGGTGTATTACAATGTTGGTTAGGAGTATGTTATTTTGATCTGTTTACATTCAGTTACTAAGCTAGTACTGAAAGCACATGTAGAGGAAATCTACAGTCAGACAAAAGACAGTATTTGAGAGACTGGACTTTTGCAATTAAAGCAAATAAAGCATGTTAATTAATGTTATTCAATTCTAATGGTCACAAAAAGAGAATATATTTTGATCTTACAGCTGTGCATTTGTGTTTGTCTTGGGTCTTAAATTTAGTATTTAAATGGTAAGTGAATACCCGTGAGCCAGCCAACCAACCAGCACTCACCCGTCTCTGCAAGCGATTAATGAGCACCTGGTTGGAGTCATGCGTAATGTTTAGAGCTACCAGGCACAAGTGAGTAAAGTTCCAGACAAGCTGTAGAGCAAGCAGAGAATAAGAACAAATAAAATATGTGCCATTTTATTTACTTCATATTACATGGTCATAATTAAAATGAAAATGCTAATAGAAAAAAGAAAATCAAGCTTCACTTTGGCTTTGCATTTTCCTCCATATGCACAATGTGTCAATTATTCTAAAATTTAAATTCACTATTTGCATTGTTTATCCTGGCAGGTGTGTTCTTACTTAAAACCTATTTTCAACTGCAAAATTACATTACAAACAAAAAAGAGAACTTTGTGCAGTCTCTCATTTTAGGCTGCAAGGCTGCAAAATGTTTCTACTTTTTTGTCTGTCTGCTTGTATGATGCTTGAAATGAAAACCAAATCAAATTGAAACATGCTAAATGTAATAATTAATGTATAAAAACAGTAAACATCAACAAATAGAGCAGGGATGCCACTGTGCCACAGGGATGCCACATAAAAAAGGAAAATTATCTAGAAATACTAAAGCAGAATAGGCAGAAATACCAACAAAGTATCGTGAGAAGCTTGCAGAAACCTACCCCAAGCATTTGATATAAATTCAAGTAATTAAAAGGCAATGCCACCAAATACTAAAAAAAAAGTGTAATGTAAACTTTTGACTCACTGAAAATCTGATATAGTAAAATAGATAGCCTAATTGACTTAATATCGTAAATATATGGTCACATGAAATGTGTATAGCTTGAAAAATTGAGTTGGAATGTCTTTAACCTAGGTGTGTGTAAACCTTTGGCCTCAAGAGTATGTTACCAAGTTTAGTACTGCAAGAAAGTTGGATATGTTGAAGTAAAATTTGGCTGGCTAGCCTCCTAAGCTCCTTAGCTGTTTGCTATGCTGTTTGAAATAGGCTAAATTCAAGTGGTGTACACACATTTTATTTAAATTATGTACTGACTGTTTTGAATATCATTGTATAGTGTTGTTCTCATGTACAGTCCCCTCCAAAAGTATTGGAACAACAAGCCTTTCTTTTTTTTTTTTTTTTTTTTTGCTTTACACTGAAGACATATATTTTGTATGTACACTCAAGAAATGTTTTTGGGCAAATGACCCAAAAAAAGTTTTCTGCAACCCCAAGCCTTGACCACCCTACATTTTCTATTCCAGATTTATAATTTAGGACTACTGTAATATTTGAACATTTGAATATGTGCTAAATGACTTAAATCCAAAGGAATATTCCTACTACTGACTTACCAGTCTAGTGTGAAGAAAGAGATTATATTGCTCAACACAACTTTATACAGTGTTTATATATCTCTTTCTGCTGTCACATCCACCTTTGAACGATATATAAAGAATAAAAGATGACAGAGTATGTTGTTATAGAAAAATAATCAAATCTTGTTTTAACGTCACTTCCTGTTTTCTAATTGTTTTGCCGGGAGTTTCTTGCGTGCGTCGGCGTCTTAAACTATACTGTTTCCCTCTTTTTTAAATCAATAATTTTGCGCTGTTGTTTTCATCTGTTGTATTTTTCACGTATTTTTCATTTTTCTCTTCTATCGTATTTTCATTTTTTTTTTCTCGAAGTGCGCTTTTCTATTTTGTTAAGACAGCGAGCAGAGGCCATCCACACCGGATCCACGCCGTCTACAATATCAACAAATCTCCGACTAAGGTGCGTTAAACAACATGTCTAACATTCAGCTTGTTCAGTGTGTTGAGTGCAGGATGTTTAGTCACTCTTCCTCCGTCGTTAGTAACAGCTTTATTTGTGATAAATGCATGCTAGTTAGCTCTCTGACGGAGAAGATTGCAGCA
>CM040999.1:13394017-13409203 GCA_022985145.1 Pangasius djambal | reverse complement strand
CTAATCCTGTCCAACCTTGTCACTCCCAAAGAGAACCTCAACATCTTCAGCTCTGCTACCTCTAGCTCTGACTCCTGTCTCTTCCTCAGTGACACTGTCTCTAAACCATACAGCATGGCCGGTCTCACCACTGTCTTGTACACCTTCCCCTTGATTCTCGCTGATATTTTTCTATCACACAGAACTCCCGACACCTTTCACCCATTCCACCCATTCCAACCTGCCTGCACTCGCTTCTTTACTTCTTTCCCACACTCACCATTACTCTGGACTGTTGACCCCAAGTACTTAAACTCCTGTACCTTCTTCACCTCTTCACCCTGTAATCTTACTGTTCCACTTCCCTCCCTTTCATTCACACACATGTACTCAGTCTTACTACGACTGACTTTCATTCCTCTTCTCTCCAGCGCAAACCTCCACCTGTCCAGGTTTTCCTCCACCTGCTGCCTGCTCTCACTACAGATCCCAATGTCATCCGCAAACATCATTGTGTAAGGAGACTCTTGTCTGACCAACTGGTCCAACAACTGGTCCATCACCATAGCAAACAGGAAGGGGCTCAGAGCCGATCCCTGATGCAGTCCCACCTCCACTTTGAACTCCTCTGTCTGACCTACAGCACACCTCACCACTGTCCTGCTCCTCTCATACATGTCCTGCACCACTCTGACATACTTCTCTGCTACTCCTGACTTCCTCATACAGTACCACAGCTCTTCTATTGGCACCCTGTCATACGCTTTCTCCAAGTCTACAAACACACAGTGCAACTCCCTCTGACCTATACTTCTCTATCAAAATTCTCAGAGCAAAAATTGCATCTGTTGTGCTCTTTCTGGGCATGAAGCCATACTGCTGCTCACAAATCTCCACTACCTTCCTTAACCTAGCTTCCACTACTCTTTCCCATAGATTCATTGTATGGCTCATCAACTTTATCCCCCTATAGTTGCTGCAACTCTGCACGTCACCCTTATTCTTTAACATCGGCACTAATACACTACTTCTCCATTCCTCAGGCATCTTCTCACTCTCTAAAACCCTGTTAAACAAATTAGTTAAAAATTCCACTGCTGCCTCTCCTAGACACTTCCAGACCTCCACCGGTCAGGACCAACTGCCTTTCCACTCTTCATCCTCTTCAAAGCCTTCCTAACTTCATCCTTTCTAATCTTATCTACTTTCTGTTCCACTGAGGTCACCCCTTCTTCTCTTTTTTCCCTCTCATTTTCCTCATTCATCAGCTCTTCAAAGTACTCCTTCCATCTCCTCTGTACACTCTCCTCACTTGTGAGCACCCTTCCATCTCTATCCTTAATAAATCTAACTTGCTGCACATCCTTCCCATCTCGATCCCTCTGTCTAGCTAACCTGTATAAGTCCTTGTAGCTTATGTACATCTGGATGTTTAAAAGTGACGTCCGCAAGTCAGAGCCATCCCTGTTAATCTGGTTTCTAAGTCGGACTGCAAAATCAAGTCAAGGGCCTTTATTGTCATTTCAACCATATACAGCTGGTACAGTACACAGTGAAAAAAATAACGTTCCTCCAGGAACATGGTGCTACATAAGACAACACAGAACTACATGAGACTACACAGAACTAAATAAGACTACATAGACCTACACAGGACAACATAAAGTGCATGTGTGCAAACGTGTACAAACAGCGCAAGACAGTACAAAATTACTAAACAGGACACTAGGCACAGTAAAGGACAATGCAATGTGAAGCAATGTTTAGCAATTTCATACACAGTGATTTTAAACACACTGACAAGCTCTGTTTCTCTTTAAAACTTTCTGATATTTCTTATAATAATGTGTAAAATAAAACAAATGAGGAGATTGTGAATTTCTCTGGTGCCCCATTTGTAAATCAAGCAACCCCATGTGGTGTTGCAACATACATTTTGGTACATTTTCCCAGTATACAGTATGTATGTATTTTTTGTCATGACATGAGTCGCGCACTAATTATAGTCAGAGGACATATTCATGCCTAATTGTTTATTTCTTTTTTATTTTCTTTTATTTTCCTTTCACTTTATCTAAAAGAAAGACAACAGGGTCTTTAACTTTGAAACAATGCTCTTGTTTTATCTTGTGTACACAAAATATTGTTAAGCCTTTTTTCAACTTTCAACTTTTTCAACTTTCTGTTTCTTGACTTTACCTCAGGGAAGGCCAGGTAGATCTTCATTTATTGACTAAAAAGTTGTTTTCATTTTTGCGTTTTCAGTTTCAGAACTTGTGAAGGAATAATTAGGTTTAAAATTAAATATATTTGGATTTTGAGAAGATGGGTGGTCTGCAAGGAGGGTGTTTAGTGGCAAGTTGTAGGTGGGGGGTGTCAGTGGAAAATTTTGCCTAAGACACCAAATAGATAGATTAGGGCCGTCATTAGATACAAGAACTATGTAGTCACAAATTGGGATTATTGCTATTGCTATTGCTGTCCATTGCTATGCATTTTTGGATGCATTTCTTTATACAGTATGCAGTATACAGTATGCAAAAGAAAATACAACAGCCAAGTGAAGCATTTTTTTTTATTATTAAGTTTTTATTTTAATTATAACTGTGGCATATCAAGATGATTAAAAAATAAAATGACAAAATATGTTTGAGGGGAAACAGTGTATCTCACTGTGCTGTCTGAACTGTGGCACTCCTGCACCAGGATAGTGACGGTCTCGTTCATGAGTTGTGTCACCACGTATGCTGCTGCTTTGTAAAGGGCTACACTGTTCCCATCAAATGTAACAATATTTATGTCTGGAAACACTGAACAGCGACCTACACACAAACATTAACCCAAAAATGAGCCCTTCAAAACAGCATACAACATGGCATTATTGTGTATGTACTCTTGGACTGATGTGTGTAGGTGTGTATGACTCACATGGACAGTCCCATTTTGGGCAGCATTTGTCTCCATTGACCAGCACAGCGAAGCCACGTAGACCACACTTTGGAGGGCTGGAGTCATAGGGGCAGCTCTGGGACTTATTGAACAAGACCAGCTGGCCATTCACACAAATGAGCTTAGTGCACTCATCTACCACCATAGAGTATGGTGGCTACAGAGACACATATGACACAATGACAACAGAGTACAAGCACAATACAAGTAATGAGTTAAAGTAATATAAAACATAAAAATCATTAGAAATGTAGCTATTATTTGATGTTATATTTTAAATGTAGGGCTTTTTGTTGAAATTTCATAGTAATAATAAAGATTATAAAAAAGTTTGTTTTACTCACAGTGCAGACTTTGCTAGGACTAACATGCTTTGCTGACGTGGACAAAACTGTAGGAGTTAAATTAAGAAACTCCTCAGTTGGAGTTATCCACTGCTTTGTCTGTGTTATATAGGGAGTCGTGGTAGTGATGAGTAATGCAGGGCTGGAGGTTTGGGGCCTGTCTGGTGATGACAGCTCTTCTGTGGTTATGTGTGTTGCTGATGCCACCTCATCCACCAGTTGCCAATCTGATGGGGGCATTGTGAGAGAAATTGTTCTTGCAGAGGCTGTAGCTGTATCATGTGGTGCCATGAAAGCAGTGGTTGATGTGCTTTTGCTGAATGATGTTGCAGTGGGGCCCATTGCAATTCTGCTTTCAGTCGTTTGAAGTGGTGTCTTTGTACTGGGAATGGTTGAAAATGTCAATGGACTTGAAGAGCTAGTTTGAGAAACAGGCTTTGCTCTCTCCAAAGAAACAGTGGTAGCTAGCATTTTCTCTGTGGATATAATTGTTGTTGGCTTTTCAGGGACTACTAGAGGAGGGATGTGTGTTGTCAAGGTTATCCTGGATGTTTTGTGCGTGGTTGAAGAAACAGCTGAGATAATGCTGGGAGTTACTTTTGTTGCCACTCTCTCTGTGGATGGAGTCATTCTGGGACTGGAAGTGGACCGTGTAAGTAACCATGGTTGCATGAATTTATTAGTAGAAAGTTCAGATTTGTCAGTGTGAGGAAGGAAATGAGTTGTCTCTATTTTGGGATGGAGGGTCACAGAGCTGACAGTGGGAGAGTAAGAGGTGAACACAGTCTTTGTGGTTGATGGGTGAGGCTCACCTGTTCTGGATGTGGCAACTGAACCTGTCATCTGTGTTTGAGGTGACACTGTAGATGCAGAAGTAACCACTGTAACTGCAGGCATAGAAGCTTGAACTGTTGTTTTAATCTTGATTTCAGCTGTTAATGTGGAAGTTGAAGTAGAAGGCTGTGTCTTGAATGTGCTGATTTTCTCTGAGAGATGAGCAGAGGTTGAGGATGAGTAAGAAAGGGGACCTAAATGCGACTCTGTGGAACTAACTGTGGTAGCTTTAGCTAGAGTACCATTGTGACTTTTGGGGGTTGTCTTGTGAGTGGGCAAAATGTGTGAAGGTGGTAATGTTGATATTACATGTGCTATAGTTGAAGGAAGGACTGTAGTGTGTGTGGTTAGAGATGGCACTGGGAGGCTTGTCATTAGATTGGGCACTGCAGCGTTAGTTGTGCTTTCAGAGAGATCTGGTGGGATAGAATCAGTGAATGGGGTCCCTGTGGTGGTGGTTTGGCTCATTCTCCAGTATGTGGTTGTGTGTGTCTCATCAATAGGTGGGACACCAGGAGACCATGATGCGTGAGTAGAATAGAGCACAGTTATTGGCTGAAAGGTTGTAGTTGCTGTGGTTTCCACTGCCTCAGCTGTAGAGACCATGGAAGGCACTGTTGTGATTTGGGTTGTTGTGTTGAAGATGTCTGATATTGTTTTGGTGGTCACGGGTTGCTTTGACATAGGATAAGCAGTCACAGATGATATTGTTTGGGTTGTCTCTCTAGGTTTCAGAGATGTGCTGAGATGTGGGAGATGTGTTGTGGATGTTTTCACCACAACTGAGGAAGTAGGCATAGTGTTCTCTTTGGTGTGTGTCATTGAAGGTTCTCTGGTAGCACTCACTGTAGTTGGTTTTAGTGTGCTGAAGGCACGGACTGCCGTGATAAACTCAGTGGAATATCTTGGAGTGATTGTAGGTGGCATGATAGTGAGAGTCTGTAATGGGGCAGGTACACTAGAATGTGCTGAGGTGGCAGATGGACTCAGGTCTAATGCTAGAGATTCAGTTAATGTAAAGGTTTCAGCAGGAAAGGTCTCAGTCTCTGTACTGGCTGTAGAAATTTCAGCAGGTGTTGTAGTCCTAACTGTGGAAGTTTTTGAAAATGGGGCAAGTTCAATGCTGGCAGTACCAGAAGTTACTCTGAGGGTTTCTGATGTGGTCTCAGTAGCGCCCTCAGTGGTGAATGCTAGTACAGAGGGGAGAGTACTTATCCTAGTGAGTAATTTGGCTGAGGTGGGGGACATGTCCATGCTGGGGGCTACAGAGGAATTTGTACTAATGGATAGTGATGGTTTTACTGTTGTTCTTAGAGTTGTAGTCATTGTTTTTACTGTGACACTGGGGGTAAAAATATTAGTAGTGGGCACAGTATTGGTTCTAGGAGTAGAAGCCAGCAACATAGCAGGGAACGAAGATGTCTTCATCGATTTGTCTGCCACTGGTATGGTAGAGGTAGTGCTAGGTGTAGACAACAGGGTTGAACTGTGTGTGGTAACAGTTGTGGAAGCTGTACTGCTAGGTTCTGGAGATGAAGACTTTGTAAGACTTTGACTGATTGTGGTATTAAGTGCCTCTGTTTCTGCAATGGTGAAGATAGTTGCTGTGGCCAGAGTGGAAGAGGTGACAGCAGTAGGTGTTAAACTGAATTCTGGCAGTGTAACTGGAGGCTTAATACCTGAATACAAAAACAACACCCGTCACATGAAAAAGAGTGACACAGCGAGCATGAAAATGGAATGACAAATGCATTGAGACTTACAGTCAGCTCCACAAGTACTAGGAAGTAAAGCAATTTTTCTATGCATTCAAATAAATTTAAATGGTGACAAGTTTTTAGTAATTCTAGTTATATATGTGTTTCATTACTTTGGAAGAAAAGCAAATTGGGCAATATAAGTAGAAGAGATAAGTTTGAAACCATAAGCACTATAGAGTCATGTCATGAGAAGAGAGGAACACAACAACACCAACAACATGGGAAATCAGTGCTGGCATTGTGATTGCTGGCATTAGTAACATCTTCAGTAATGGAGCTAGCAATAAAATAACAGTAAAGACATATCTTACAGTCCTCCAGATAGACACATCTTTGAGTCATCTCATCCATGACCATATGAGCTGGACATTGCGGCAGACATCCCTCTACTCTGCAAAGTGAATAATACAAAGAATAACACCATACTCAAAAGGTAACTTTAAAGCATAGAAAGGTACAAGCACATGTTTATGAGGGTTCTTACTTTAGGATGGTGACACAGCTCAGAGCTGCAGGATCGCTACATGTCCTAAAACAAGGACTTGTGCAAGATTCATACCGCCACTGGCACTGAGGACTTATTGAGTAGTCTGTAGTGCTGCCTGTCAGAAACAATATTCAGCATAAACATGAATGTGTGTGCATGCACGGAAATCGGTTTACATGATACTGACTCACCAGCAAGTTTGAAGAGAGTGGCTCTGCGGTAGCGAGCTGAGTGATTGTATTTCAGAAGTTGCAGTTTATACAGTATGTAGTGTAGAAAGTATCCAGGCCACATAAGTGACTCTAGTGAATCAAATCCAGTGATCCAGGTGTCCCTATGCAGTATAAATGTTGCTGCATTACAAAATTCCCTGCTGTCCTCCCATTTGCGCAGTCTTAAGTGGCCACTGGGCTCTGCGAGGAGGAAATAATTTGGCCTGTCTGCTGCTTCAAATGATACTAGTGATGAATCTAAAACACAAAAACATCCAGTTAGTTTAAATATTGTTGAAAAGTAAATAATGGAAGGTAAGATACTGTATGTTACACAGATGCAATGCAATAAGGAACTTTATTCATAAATTTTGTTTACTAAAATTGAATAATGTCTATTCATCGCCTCCTCATGAATCTTTTGCCAAAGGATGACGTCGAGGCTTTCCTGCTGATATTCGAACGGGTTGCCCAATGCAAACAGTGGCCGAAGGAGGCTTGGGCCCAGGCCCTCACACCCTTCCTCACAAGGGAGGCCCAGCAAGCTTCTCACGGTCTGTCAATAGAAGAGGCGGAACAATACGATACGGTGAAGAGCAAGATCTTGCTTCGCGGTGGCCTCTCTCCCACCAGCGCTGCGGCAGAGCTCCACCGCTGGAGCTACGACCCCAAGGCCACCCCATGCAGCCAGATGGACACCCTGCTAAGAATCCCTAAGCGCTGGCTGCAAACCGACTGCCTCACAGCCATGGAAGTTTTGGAGAGGGTGGCCATGGATAGATTCCTCCGGGCTCTGCCGCCAGAAGAGAAGAAGGCCATGGGTATCCAGGGAGCCTGAACCCCCAGGGAGATGCTGGAGGCCCTGGAATGGGCAGTGGCTACCCTCGAGATCGGCAGGGGCGAGCATCGAGAGTTCCCTCGGGGTCTGCCAGTCCTTCACCCTGAAATGTTCCCACCAGGGGAGGGGAGACCCAGCCTGAGTCACTCCGCCGCTGGGATGCCCCAGGATGCATCCATGCCGACCATCCTGGGCCCTTCCACTCCACCGAGATGGGTGAGCAAACCCTGGTTGGCAGGATGCGCCCTCCACACTGAAACACCACCCAGCCTCCCCATCATCTCCGTTGAGATAAACGGCCACCCTGTCTCAGCCTTCCTGGATTCCGGCAGCACGGTGACCCTGGCACGGCCCTCCCACTTCCCAACCTCAAAGACTAAGGGCTCCCTCACCGTCACCTGCATACACAGGGATGTTCAGGAGGTACCCATGGCTAAAGTCAACCTAGAGCACCAAGGGAAGGAGTGGCCTCTGCCAGCGGGCCTCGTCCCCAAGCTCCCTGTAACCCTGCTCCTGGGTCGTGACTGGCCAGGGTTCACCAGGGCCAGAGAGAGAAAGGTTCTCAAGAAGAAGAAAAACCAACCCAAATGGCCAAGGTCCCGGCTGGCCTGCCCAGCCCAAAGCGAAGGAGACACCGGGACAACCTCTGCACTTGAGTCCTCCATCCCCACTAACCCTGTGTCATTTGTGTTTTTACAGGTTGCCCGAGAGGGAAACTTCGGCTGGGAACAGAAGGAGGATGAGCAACTGAGGAACTGTTGAGGCCAGGTGCGTGTTGTTGAGGGAGTCCATCAGTACCCTGAACAGTGGATCCCCATGCCCTATTTCATGGTGCAGGGAGGCCTACTGTACTAAAAGACAGAGAGAAGAGGACAGCCTTGTGAGCTGCTCATCATGCCCCGCACGAGGACTAAAGCCCTGGCCCACACACACCCGCTGGGCTGGCATCCAGGGGCCCGCAACACGTTGGAAAAAATTGAAGGACAGATTCTTATGGCCGGGGATGGAGGCAGAAGTTTGTGCCTTCTGCCAGCAGTGCCCCCAGTGTCAGCAAACCTCACCCTACAAACCCGCTCCTGCACCGCTCATCCCTCTCCCCATTATCGACATCCCTTCGAGCGGATCGGCATGGATCTTGTAGGACCACTGTCCAACTCTGCCCGGGGCCATAAATACATAGTGGTAATCGTGGACTATGTTACTCGTACCCCTCTGAAAGGCCACCTCCCAGAACATCACCCGTGAGCTGCTTCTCCTCTTCAGCCGGGTTGGAATACCGAAGGACGTCATCACCAACCAAGGTATGCCCTTTATGTCCAAACTAATGGCGGATCTGTGTCGGCTGTTGCAGTTGCCCACCTGAGGACATCCACCTACCACCCCTAGACCGATGGACTGGTAGAGAGACACTGAAGAGAATGCTCAGGAAGGTGTTAGATGAAGAGGGGAGGAATTGGGACCTGCTACTCCCCTACGTCCTCTTCGCCACCCGAGAGATGCCACAGGCATCCACTGGCTTCACACCTTTTGAGCTACTCTTCACACGGCGGCCTCGAGGACTTCTAGATGTGGCCCAGGAGGCATGGGAAGAGAAGTCCTCCCCTATTGCACCCTTGTTGACTATGTTCAGGAAATGCAGGAGAGAATCAACAAGGTGATGCCGATAGTGAAGGAACACCTGGAGGCTGCTCAGCAAGGGCAGAGGAGGTCCTACAACCGTCCAGCTCAGCCTTGTGAATTCCAACCCAGAAACAAGGTCCTCCTCCTCCTCCCAGACACCACCTGCAAGTTCCTAGCTCGGTGGCAGGGCCCCTACACAGTCATCGAGACGGTGGGCCCCATGAACTACCGCCTGCAACAGCCAGGCAAGCTAGCAGACACACAGTTATATCATATCAACCTGCTCAAAAAGTGGACAGAGCCTGCCCCTGCTGTGTCTGCTTTTGCATGTCTTTCCCCAGATCCGTTGGAGCTTGCCTTGGTCCACCAAGGAGAAGAGCTCATGCCAGCCCAGAGCCAGGAGCTGTCTGAACTGGTGGACCAGTTTGCTGACTTTGCTTCTCCTCCACCCCTGGCCTTACGGATCTGGTCCACCACGACATCAAAACCTCACTGGGAGTCATGGTCAGACAGCGGCCCTTCTGCATCCCAGAGGCCCACCAGAAGGAGATCAAGAAGGAGATCAGCTGGATGGTCCGAGATGGAATTATTGAGGAGTCCATCAGCCCCTGGTTCAGACCCATTTTCGTAGTTCCCAAGCCCGATGGGAGCATCCGGCTGTGTAACGACTTCCGGAAACTGAACCAGGTCTCCAAGTTTGATGGTTAGCTCCTCCCTAGGGTTGATGAGTTATTGGAGTGACTGGGGAGAGCCTGGTTCATTTCCACCTTGGACTTGACGAAGGGCTATTGGCAGGTAGCCCTAAGTCCCGACACCAAACCCAAGACAGTGTTCTCCACTGCTGGAGGTCATTGGCAGTACCCGCGGGGCACCCGCTACTTTCCAACGCCTCATGGACATCGTCCTGCGGCCCCATCGCCAATATTCTGCTGCTTACATTGACAACATCGTGATCCACTCTACCACATGGGCCGATCACTTGCATCACCTTAGGGAGGTCCTCAAAGAACTCCAGAAGTCGGGGCTCACTGCCAACCCCAAAAAATGTCACCTGGGGCTCATGGAGGCACAGTACCTGGGGTATCAGATTGGATGTGGACTTCTGATGCCACAAGAAAAGAAGATCAAGGCTATGAAGGGATACCCCCGCCCCACTACCAAGAAACAGGTATGTGCCTTCTTGAGGTTGGTGGGATATTACATTAGCATTGGTTTACATATATTACATAGTTATTGGTTTGTGACCAACTTCTCCTTTATTGCCTCTCCCCTCTCAGATTTAACCAAGAAGGGACAGCTGGACCGGGTGCACTTGAGTCAGGAGGCGGAACAAGCATTCGAAACACTGAAGATGGCACTCACCAGCTCCCCAGTGCTTCAAAACTCCGACTTCAACTTCCCCTTCATGGTGCAAACCGATGCCTCAGAGACAGGGCTAGTGGCCGTCCTGTCTCAGGTCTTGTCTCATGATCTCTATGTGAGCCATAAACTGACCCCCACTGAGACAAAGTACGCTGCCATAGAGAGGGAGGCCCTGGCCATCAAATGGGTATTACCTCGCTGACCGACCCTTCACCCTCATCATGGACCATGTGACCAAGGATACCATCGCCCGGGTAACCCGTTGCTTCCTTTCCCTCCAAGACTACACCTTCACAGTGCAGCATCATGCGGGGGCTCAGCATGGCAATGCGGATGGGCAATTTCGACGCTATTCACTCTGGGCCCGACCCTCGCCATCAGTAGGCTCGGAGCTGAAGGGGGGTATTGTGAGGTCGGGCCAGCAGCCCACGCACATAAAACATCACATGCTCCTTGCGCACCTGATGGTGTGGTGCTGAAAAGGCAGTGCCCTTTCTGCACCATGTTTCTTTTGGACAGGATGTGGCTGTGGAGCAGACTGACCTAACACAGCATGGCTGGCAGCCAATGAGTGGTGCGGCTCCTCTTCACCCTCCTAGAGAAGACAAGGAGCTATAAAAGGAGCTCGCGGCCCGCGGGGGAGAGGTAAGTGAAAGTCAGTACTTCACTAATCCCTGTCTCTGTGTATTTCCTAAATGCCGACGTAAGCGAGGAAGACAAGTTTCTGCTGCTCTGTGACCCCTCCGCTGCCTAAGCCAGTCTGTTGCATCCTCACAGTCTCGCTGCCGCGCTGCCACTGCAAGTTTGCCGCACCAATTCAGAGACTTCACTGCCTACACCAAGCCTCACTTCCTACACCCTCCTACTGCACAATAAGTTTCATTTCACTTTTAAGGATAACAAAGAGCACGTTCCCCCGCACTTACTGCCTCTGTGTGTGTGCAGCCTTTTACAGTCCCCCAGTGTCACAATGTCTATTTGGAATCTTTTTTTTTAAAATAGAAAGCCTTTGTTCTAGGGTTCCACATAGAAGCTTTAAAGGTTACCTTACACAGACAAACTGAAGAACCATTTGGGGTTCTAGATAGAGCACCCCCCCACCCCTGAAAATCTCCATTATGTTAAATTCTTTTTCATAAAAGTAACTTGATGCTTCTACTCACTCACTGTTGAAATGTTTAGAAAGATTCAGTACCTATTGTTTTTCTGACCCACCCCTTTCTGCTATGTACTTCCCAGATTCTTTACAATCTCAAGAAAATACAGCAGTACGTATGTATGTATGTATGTGTCTGAACACGTGTGCACATAAGTGTTACCATGCGGTCGGGTTTTACTGAGTCCTGGAGTCATCATGAACAGAGTCACAACACCATCAGTGCTGGACACTCCCCTCTTCACAAACACCAATCCACTTGTCCGACTGGCTGCCAATAGCAAATTCTTCTCTGTATAGGTCAGCAACCTGAAAGGACCTTTACCTAGAACTGTACAAAGATATTTAGTATGCAGGTACAAACACACCCACCCACTCACACATGCAACTACCCACACATACATACCCACACACCCACCTACCCACAAAAAAAATACACAGGCAGTCAGCCGCCCGCCCACCCAGCTGCCTGTCTGCCCACCCACACCAACACCCCCAATGACCCCCATGAGAAAGTGTAATGCTTGCCAAATGCAGAGTTAGTAAATTATGTGCATACCTTTATTGTAGTATTCACAGTCATATGCTGTAATCAATAACAGAAAAATAGTTACTCTTGCTTCTAATCGTCAGTCAGTAATTGCTCTGAATCATCAGTTAAACAGCATAATAAAAGAACATGAGAAACATCCCCTTCTTCATCACCCAATAAAGTGACTATGCTGTGCTTATCATTGTAAGTTTTGTGGATGGGTGGTTACTCACAGCATAGGGAGGGTGACCGCCAATCAATAGGAATTCCCTGCTGGCAGCAGCTGTGAGCGTATGTTGCCAAACTTGTACAGAAACATTCACAGTCACCACCATGACTGCAGCTGCATGTATCCGCCAGGCAGTTCATATAATACCATGTCACATCCACCTACAGAGCATCACACACAGTAACACATACATTAATTTGCCAGGAAATTCAGTGCCAGCATTTGTAGGACATTTGTTTTTAAGTGAGGTGTATGTACGCATACATGCTTTAACAGATACTATGTGTACACGTATGTATGCCTGTTTTATGTTTATGTTGAATTCTATTTGATTTCTGCACTGTACCAATGTCTGCTCTAAAACTGAGATGACTGATGAATTTCAATTAAACTTATTCATGAATCATAATGTACATTTTAACATATGGGTCATTCTTCATTTGTGGTGGCAAGTGGTGTCCCTCTACTTTACAACAGTTGAAATAAACTTTAAATACCAATAAATCATAAAATGTTTACATGTTTGTATTCTGTAGGGTAAACACAATTTGTGCACTGTTAATAGTTACATTTTTGTTTTGTAAAAACAAAATTAAATAAAACATATTTAATTGAGTTTGAGAGATTGCATTTATAACAAAATATGCATGTTCCCGCCATACCTCAGAGAGGTATCATGGAATGTAATTGCAACAATATGACATTTTAACACAAATAAAGTGGTTATATTGTGAATATAGATTTTATTTAACATGTATATTTTATTAAATTGTTTTAAAAAATACATATTTTGTTATATCTAAGACAAAAGTTGTGTCCCCCAAATTCATGACTGTGGTGTTACAACAATGGATGTCACCCCTTTAAGAAAACAGGGAAATCTATTTGGATTACTTTCTGTGTGTATAGGTCATTGCAGGTGCTGGTTGATCTGCGGGGTGCATGGTGTGTACATTCCTTCTTATTAATTTTCTTAAAGTTAGCTAAATTTCTGACAATTTCCTGTGTCACACTTTATTAGTGACTGTGGTGTTATGTTGATAACTTGCAGATCTGACATATTTTAATCAGAATTTTGATAAATACATACTTATTAATATTTCCAAAATGTCCCCTGATCTTTAAATCATCATGATGGCAGCCTCCATTTTTAGAAAAGTCTGGATTTAGGCTAATTTGTCTGTGGTGTTACTGTCTGTGGTGTTACTGTCTTTCCTGGTAACACCACAGATTTGTTTTATCCCAGTGCCACTACCTGTCAACAAAAGGTCTGTTCAGATCAAGCATAAC
This sequence comes from Pangasius djambal, assembly GCA_022985145.1. Taxonomy (NCBI): domain Eukaryota; kingdom Metazoa; phylum Chordata; class Actinopteri; order Siluriformes; family Pangasiidae; genus Pangasius; species Pangasius djambal. The sequence continues at coordinate 13,395,611 of CM040999.1, read as the reverse complement.
ATTTGGGAATACCTTCAAAACACTGAAATCTAAAACAAAAAATGGTGATACTGATCATAACCAAAACACCTCTAGGCACACTGCAATAAATAGGCTCAACCCTTGAGCTGTTTTGAATGTTTTGTGTTAAATAGGTTTGTGGATACATGTTTTATTCACTGAAGATGTTCTGATTTTTTTTATTCTCTATTGAAACAGATCACACATTGTGATTGCATCACAATCTATTGTGCAGACAATTTTTTTGTTAAGGAGTGAGAAACCGGTTGCAGGTTGTTTTAATTAAATTTTTTTAGACAGTTTTTTACTCTAAATATCGTTTTATCAGAGTAGATACTTCTTGTAATCCTACTCATGATGAATTTCATTATTTTGTTAAATAAACTTTTAATTCTTAAACCTTTTATGCAATATGAAGTCTGTGGTGTTATATTGCGTCTTTTATATTATTTCTTTCCTTCAGAGCCATTTAATCTTTATTAAATTATTAAATTAAATTATCTAATTTAATGTTTTTAGACTGTAATGCGGTTTTAATCTTTTAGAATAAAGACTATAAAGGTACCACAGATCATTTTTCCTGTCTTTTTGTGATGTATTTTGAAATTTAAAAAAATTAAATATTCTCCTTTGGCAGAAATAGGGGCCAAGATGAACAATTAAAAATTTCTTTTAAAAACTGAAATTTAAATGATCAATGAAACTGAATCCTTAAATTAATTAATTTATTTATTAATTATTACCTAAAGTTGCATATCCCTGCTCATTTTAGAACAAACCAAAATTTTACTTCAAATATTGGTAACACCATAGACATAAGTGGTTGTGTCACCAGTGTTTGATTAAAATTATTTAAAAATCAAAATGTTCTTAAGCTTCTATTTTAATGGATATAGCATATTAAACTAATTTTAAATGCATAGCAATACATTTTATAAAAAAAAAACAAAAAAAAAACAAGCATTTTTGAAAATTCTACCTCTCATTTGCCACCCCAATTGAAGAATGACCCATCTAACAAACACCATGACATACACACAAAATACCTGCCAAGGCACTACACTCATGCATACAGTAAGTACAAACACACACTTATGCATGCACAAAAGTAAATACACACAATAGTTCCCCTAGTTCTGATATTGCACAGCTCTCCTTTTCTAAATACTGATGAGAGTAATTCAACAACTCACCACCAGATGACAGGCTTGGAAGACTTCACTGAGGAGAATCCCACACTGCCTTTTGGCAAAAGGTTCTCGGATTGGATTCAAAGTGCATGGATGCCTTATATCAGGACTTTTAATACACTACATATACACACATTCAAAACAGACACAGAAAATCCAAAATATAACATATATCTATCTATATATATATATCTATATCTATATCTATATATATATACACTATATTACCAAAAGTATTCGGTCACCCATCCAAATGATCAGAATCAGGTGTCCTAATCACTTGGCCTGGCCACAGGTGTATAAAATCAAGCACTTAGGCATGCAGACTGTTTTTACAAACATTTGTGAAAGAATGGGCCGCTCTCAGGAGCTCAGTGAATTCCAGCGTGGAACTGTCATAGGAT
>CM040999.1:13367176-13393917 GCA_022985145.1 Pangasius djambal | reverse complement strand
ATAATATATATATATATATATAAATATATATATATATATATATATATATATATATATATATATATATATATATATATATATATATATATATATATAATGTATGTATATATATATATATATATATATATATATATATATATAAAATGACAGTTTTTGTGATTTTGCCTTTATACACCACCACTATGAAATTAAACAATCAAGATATGATAGAAGTGTAGACTTTCAGCTTTATTTTAAGAGGTTCCACAAAAATATGGCATTTACCATTTAAGAATTACAGCCATTTTAAACAAAGTACTTCCATTTTCAGGGGCTCAAAGGTATTTGGACAATTGACTGACACGAAGTTAATTGACCAGTTGTATTCCATTCCCTCATTTCTTCAAGACAAATGAAGCAGATAAAAAGGTCTGGAGTTGATATCAGGTATTGAGTTGGCATTTGGGAACGGTTCGACTGGAGCTACCAATATAAAATCCAAGGAGATGTGAAGTGGGAAGTGAAGAAGGCCATCATTAGGCTAAAAAACATCATAAATCTATAAGAGAGATAGCAAAAACCTTAGGTGTGGCGAAATCAACAGTTGGGTATATTCTAAAAAGAAAGAAAGCACTGGTGAGCTTAACAACATCGAAAGGCCTTTAAGACCACGGAAGACAACTAAAGTGGACAGAAGTCAACAGAAGTCAACAGAAGTCAAGAATACTCTGGAGAAGGTAGGCATATCACTGTCAAAATCTACAATCAAGAGACGCCTTCATGAATGCAAATACAGAGGGTTTACAACAAGGTGCAAACCACTGGTAACATTCAAGAACAGGAAAGCCAGATTAGACTTTGCCAGAAAACATCTAAAAAAGCCTCCCATGTTCTGGAATAAGATTCTTTGGACTGATGAAACCAAGATTAACTTGTAACAGAATGATAGGAAGAGAAAACTATGGTGAAAGAAAGGAACAGCTCATGATCCTACACCACCAAGTATACCACATCATGTGTCAAACATGGTGGAGTTGGTGTTATGGCATGGGCATGTATAGCCAGTGGAACGGGCTTACTGGTGTTTATTGATGATATGACTGCTGACAGAAGTAGCAAGATGAATTCTGAGTTGTATAGGGCTATACTCTCTTCTCACATTCAGCCAAATGCTACAAAACTGATAGGATGCCGCTTCACAGTGCAGGTGGATAATGACCCTAAACATACTGCGAAAGCAACTCAAGACTCTTTGAAGGCAAAGAAATGGAATATTCTTCAATGGCCAAGTCACTTACTGAAGACAAGACTAAAGGCAGAAAGACCCACAAACAAGCAGCAACTGAAGGTGGCTGCAGTGAAGGCCTAGCAAAGCATCTCCAGGAAGGAAACTCAGAATTTGAGTTTTGAGAACATGGGCTCCAGACTTCAGGCAGTCATTGACTGCAAATGATTTTCATCCAAGTATTAAAATTAAGGTTATATATACAATTATGTCACTTTGTCCAAATACCTTTGAGCCCCTGACAATGGAGGTACTTTGCTGAAAATGGCTGTAATTCCTAAATGGTAAATGGCATATTTTTCTGGAACATCTTAAAATAAAGCTGAAAGTCTACACTTCGAACACATCTTGATATTTCTTTTTTTTTTTAAATCCATTGTAGTGTTGTATAAAGGCAAAATCACAAAAAAAAAAACTCATTGTCCAAAAACTTCTGGACCTAAATGTGTATATATATATATACCAAAAATAACACAACCAATATAATCAATATAAAAATATAAACCACTCTTTATATATATTTACATTTGCTGTATGTTAACATCTTACCAAAATCTATTATTATCTATTATTATCATTTTATATAATTATACATTGCTATTTTAGAGCTGCCATCTAAAAGTCATAAATGAAATTGAAAACAAGCCTAAAATATGAGTCTCACCTATTACAATTTTAAATTGGACATGTATGGTGATACTTATCTGGATATGTCATTCCTTGGCCAAATCACTACATGAAACATAACCTTAGAAAGGAAATTAGCTCAGTTTTTTTTTTTTTTTTACACCAGTCTTAACACTCAAAATCCTCCACCTACTGTGTATGTACATTTATACTAGGGATGTAATTGAATAAAAATACATTATTCAGATTGAAGGATAATATGTACATGAGTACAAATACAGATATGAATAGGAGGTGCACTATTCCTTTTTTAGAAAGTCTGCCAGAAAGGATTTATTCCAGGAGAAGCAATAAAAAAAGATTCAAACCCTGCTGACGCAGTAGAATTTTTTAATCTGTTTAGTTCCCAAAATGTGAATGCATTTATCCCAAAATAATTATATTATTTAAATAAAAAAATCTAAATCAAAATAATTAAGTTATTTAATTATTTTCCCCACCCCCATTTTGTCCCCAATTTGCTCACCTGCCAATCCCCCCCTCCTGCAAGCTCTACCCTATTGTACAACAGCTGCCAACTGGGGAAGGTGAAGGCTAACACATGCTGCCTCAGAATCATGTGACTCCAGCCAGTGCATTTAAAAAAAAAAAAAAAAACTGTTGTTCATGCTGCGTCACAGGGCAACGTAGCATGGAAGAAAGTTCCGTATACATTAGCTCACAGATGCCCTCAACTGGCTAGTGTCACAGTGATTGACAGGGGACAGAGTATGCCATCCTGCCAATTTAACAAGTGGATTAGAGATTCTAAATGAACTGATGAGCCACTGATTACTGTCAGCAAAGAGTTTCCATCACTCCCACATTCCCTTTGAAAAGCTGCATGTGCCAAATCTTCAAGCAAGGCATCATCACAGTTTAGATGTGCCATTTATAGGATTTCACTTTACATTTCACCTGTCATCTGTCTGTGCATGGTTCTTCATAATTATTTTACCTGCGATTACACTTTTCTACCACTAGGGATTCCTGCATATGGTCAGGAGTGTGAATAAATATACGCACATCATGCACAAGAAAAAAATGTGATAATTCACACTGTCTGTGTATGCACAAAAATATGTGTATGCTTAGTAATAAATAAGACTTTGTGGGTGTTCACTATTTATGTTATCCTTCTCCAAAATAAATAAGCAACTTCAACAAATATTAACAAAATTCAACAGAATTAATTATTTAATCCATAACAAATAAGAACCAACAAATCATTAAAAGCCAAAAAGCCCCCCCCCCATATCTTTGATGAAACATCTTTTAATTGCATGTGAGCTCCTGTATTAACTGCCACTTAAATCCATACCAGCTGTGAAACGCATCATAAAAAGCATAACCCTCTGTTCATGCTATGAATTGTATGCAGCATAATTGAAGCATAAGTCAGAAATAGATTAATAAATAACATCATTCTATTAATATCCTTCTATTAAAATTGACATGCTGTTAAAATTACAAATTTACTCTCAGTCAATTTTACAATTTACAGATACTCTCAGGCACAGGGCTTTAATTCTCCTACAATATGGAGCAATTTGTTAAAAAAAATGTGGCAGAGATCACTTTTCACAGAGAAAGTCTCTCTCTCTTTAACAATTGTTTGCTTGTAATGTGATCAGATATAATTAGCACATATATGCAGTGATTCAAGAGCATTCAGTTCCACTGATCAACACAAAGTGTGTTTATCATGTTTTTGGAAACAAACTGTTACGTATAGTTTATATTGTAGTGTCACTGTGCTGCAATACAGCAGGTGCTAATTTGCATACCTGTGAGCCTCAATGGCATCTTTAATATTTTAATATTTTAATGTTTAATGTCTTTGTTTTATAAGATTTTGTGTCCTTTGTAAGCTTATTTTAATGTTACCGTATGTGTTATATCAGCATGTTATTTTGTGTTTGTCACCCCTGCCATGTTTTCCTATGTTAAACCATAGTTTTGCTTCTTTCTTAGTGACAGCACAATATGCTGTTTTAATTGGAGTCCTAGACAATACATTAGAGGATTAATCTTGTATTTAATATGATTAAGGAGAACAATCCAATCTTTGCCCATGACCTGGTGCCACAGTATGTGAAATCTATCGTTCTCTTTATATTTATCATTGACCATCTGTATATTTTCTCTTTAATGCCTTTCAATCACTGCATTTGCCTGATATACTGTATGTGTAAAAAAAAAAAAAAAAGCCTTTGCATGGTATTAGATGACTGTGGATTTTGGACTATTGGCATTTAAAATAAAAAGCATGCTCTTATATCGAAGTCTCAGCATTTGTGATGCTACCACAAAAATATATTTGCTGGAAGTTCTGTCATTAGATTTCACTGCACACACTTGGAGAGTGGGGAATGAGAGGAGCCAATCTGATTGGATATTGCTGCAGCTTGCCTAACCACACCACTTAATTATGCATTCATTCAAACCCAACCCCTTTTTACTGAAAATGATGTTTGCTTTTTCCTAACCACATCTTTATCACAGCTTTTTACTTCTAATATTTTGCTTTTTTACATCTTATATTTTCAGTCTCTACAAAACAGCATGGTCAGCTCTAGCTTTCTTTGTGATAGTTTCAAAATTGATCAGATTTGTAAAAATAAATGAATAAATAAATAAATAAATAAATAAAGTTTAAAAAACATTTCCTTCTGGAGAAAGTTTTCATGTAGTTGTAAGTGTTAATGTATACTCTATGTGTGACTTGCCTCTGCTGCTGTCCAGCTGTTGCCAAACTCCTGTGATGTTGATAAGTCCATGTTGTCTGGAGTTTTCATTTCATTTACTGTCTTCAGATCAAAATTCCCACACAGACCAGAGAGTTTACCCTGAAGTTTACACAAACACAAGCACAAGCACAAATGCGCACATGCACACACACAGTTCAAATTGAGATTTCTGTGTGTGTGTCTTTGTGTATCAATGTGTGTGATTATGTGTGTGTTACCTGCCACTGGGGTCCAGCTTGTATGTGGATGGTTGTTTTTCTGTCCCACAGCACTGAAATCTCATACTGTGTTAGATGGATAATGGTGAAGTAGCCCGCATTCAAGATATGCACATTTTGTCTGTCAATTACACTGGATGGATTCTGCACACAGATAAAAGGACATAAACACTTGCAATTGCTTTAGGTAAAAAAATCAATTAAACTGGCAAGCATCAGAGAAAAAAGACCTCTAAGACTTGTTCAAAATTCTTGTAAATAGTTAATATTGTTTACTGAATCTCCAGCAGCAGTACTTTCACATTATTTAAAATAATATTAATAGATAAACTTTGCATGTAGAGAAGGCCACACAAAATAAATCAGATTGTCAAGACTGACTCATCAAATTCCTTAAGTGGGTAACATGCTTCAAAATTAAGATATTATGAAAGTAATTAATATTAAAAATGCCTTATTTATTTGTTCTTTACACATCTTTATTGGGTCACCCTTCTAACTGTTAGCAGAACAACTATTATAGGATTCAGGTCACAAAACACATGACTTCTCTCAAGTTACCTAGTTTAACTAGTTTTAAATTGGTAGCCATTTATAATTGAAATTGGTATCAAGTGAATGTATTCCACAATATTAGATATCTTTTCAAAAACTCATCACATGTACCACATTCTAGCAAGAAGTGAGTGAATAATAAATGGTCAAATCTTGCAACATGTAATTTAAAAAAAAAAAACTCTGGAGAGATTTCCATAGTGAGAAAACTCACAGGTTTGCCACTATCATCGTCAAAAACAATGATGGACTGTCCAATGGAAATGAAAAGTGATTTTCTGCAGATGACACCACTTTCAAAGCAGTCCACATTCTCTGCTGTAACACTCATTGTTACATTAGCTGAGCTCTGAAACACATACACATGCCACAAGAAAAGCTGGAAAAACATCATCAATACAGGAAGAATTTTTCTTGATAAAGTAGAGGCTCACCACATCTCATACCTTTAACAGGTAAACTTTACAGTCTCCAATATAGTCAAATAGCAATCCATCAAACGTACGGTAGTGTCGGTCTCCATACACAGTGCACATTGATGCACATGGATGGAAGTCACACTGGAATGAACCATGTTGACACACACTAATACAGAACAGGCTCAGTTAGACACTTGCTGTCTACTTTACAGAGGTTCTTTTTGAAGGATGGGTTGTCTCTAGTATTTCATTTGGATTATACAATGGCAAAACAGTACTGCTGTCTACATTCTCCCTGAATATTTCTGATGGAAGTTTCAATTTAATAAAGTTAGTGTGTAGGTCCTGTTTGCAAGTTAGTGACTCACCACTGGTGGCAAGGTGAGGACACTCTATCCCCTGGGTAATACTCTTTACCCTTCCATAAACATGGGCATGCAACAGGCTCAAAACATTCATCACCATGCTTTAAAAGTCTAGAGAATAAACACACAGACACAATTATGCATTAGACACTTCACATCATATGTACAGATGGTTGAGAGAAACAATGAAAGTGGTCACCTGAGAAAAACAGGTGATCTGGTGATTCTCATTGTCTCTCCCCAACCCCTTTCCCTTCCCCCCAAACACACACACAGATACAGATAGAGTTGTCTCAAATCTCTGTAGATAAAGATCTTGTAATCTTTCAAGCTGAATCATTTTCGCTCATCTCAGGGCCCTGTATGGGACATAATGGTGAAAGTTCTAATGCAGTGTCTGTAAGCACTGTGTAAACCTAGACTTCTGATAGAAAGGTGCTAACAGCTCCCTTTCTCCACCCGCCAGCATGCTAGATCACTTACAGTCTTCAAAGCACCCACCATAACCATGGATCTTCAAGCATTTCAACTTCAACTTACATAAAATCAAAATCCACTTTTCCAATTACTAAAGATTGGTCATTGATTGAACAATCTGCATGTTAGATCTATTTTGTTTGTTTGTTTGTTTTTAGCTCAAGCTATCAGATCTCTGATTTCTGATTATATAGTCACTCTTGGTGGCCTTTCAGTTGTATTTTGTACAGCAGTGAAACATCTTGATGCGATTATTAATTATTCTCTCATTTGAAGCACAAGTAGATAATATTACTAAGACAGCCTTTTTCAATTCAGAAACACTGCTCAACTAAGAAATATACAATGTCATTACATAATGCAGAAAAACTAGTTCATACTTTTATTACTTTCAGACTGGATGCCTATTGTAATGCCTTGCTCTCAAGATGTTCCAGTACGTGCATAAGCTCCACTTTTGCTGTGATCACAATTACTGTCCCATGCTTATCCCAGGACTCCTATTCACAATGGTCCATGTTCAGAGTTATGTGTGTGTAGTAAGGAGTCTCTATCAAAATTATGTACAATGGTATTCAGACCTAGGTAGGTAGGACTTAACTTGTGCATGGGCCAGAGTTTGCAGAACAAAATAGAATAAATACATATATTAAATACATAAATTCAACACAATTAATTATTAGCATTGTCCCTCAAAATTCCAACTTTAAAGTACAGCTCAGTTTAGCTGTGATAAAATAACCTACATCCGCTGCACACATTTCATGACCCCAATTCCCATTTCTCATTCATACATCACAATAATAGTCTTTTGATTTTTATTATTTAAAAAAGATTCTCTTGCTTTTATCTTACATCTTAATACATTTATCAACAAAGAAAAGAAGGTGATCATCTTCAGTCCACATTTGGCAAGTGTTTGTGTTTAAAGGTGGTAGTCTGGGTGCTACTGAAAATCCCTATCTCAGGAACCTCTATTTAGAAAAACTCTGGCAACTTTGAAGGTATGAACTACACAGAGATAAGTTTAATAATTTGAATGGGGGTCCCAGAAAATCAACTTAAGCAGCTGCATAACCCCTCTCTGAATATGAGAGCCTTTCTCTGCATAAATATTGCCATAACTTTTGATCTTAAATTTTTAACTCTGAATACAGCCCAATATACTCCTGCTTGACATTTTTTTCAACACACTTAGTATTGTATGGCTTTTCTTTTCACAATTGTATACTACAGTATATAAATTCTAGGGTTTTAAGTGACTTCTATAAATAGTTGATCCCTGTTAGGACTTTCCAAGTTGCAAATATTTTTGATACTGCCATTTCTCACCTGTACACAGAATGCCAAATACAATAAAAACCAAAACAAAGAAAACAAAAATCCCTGACCAAGACAAAGTGGTTACTGAAAGTGAATGAGTGAGTGTATGTACTGTATGTTAAAGACCATCTGAAAGTCCCCTAGGAAGCTGTGACTCACTATAAAGCTGCTTTGTGACAATGTCCATTGTTAAAAGCTTGTCACAAAAAAAATTATATTGAATTGAATTGAGACTAGGCCTTCTTACACTATTGTCTGTGTAGGACATGTCACAAAGGAGTGTGGCATACAAACACAGGAGCTTATAACCATTAGTTGCACCTGACGTAACACATCTGGCCTTTGTATGCACTTACCGTGGCAGGCACCAATCACCAGGGAACCCATAACAAGCAGGAGTAGAGCTAGATATCATAGTCCAGGTTAGATTCCTTTTTGTTTCACTGTTCGTTCCCGACCGTTTTTTCCCCTTCCTTGTGTTTTCTGTTTTTTCTCTTCGCTTCCTGTTTGTGTATGTGTCTGTGTGTGTCCCTGAGCAAGGCACGCTTCCCGATTGCTTTGGCAGACACAAATACTCCTCATATCCTCGTCAAAATGCAGCTTATATGAACCCCGCCAGATTGCTTCGGCTTCCGGTACAGTAACACGTCAGGCCTCCTCATGTTTATTCTTCCCTTGTTGTTCAGTGTTTGTTTGTCGCTGATTTCTGTCATCTTCTCTGTTGTTCTTCCTGTGCTCCAGGTCTACGATTCACCCTTGTTTCCTGCTACACTCAGCCCGACTCCCACGCCGCTGACCTGAGTTCGAATCCCGGCCTCAACAGACATGCCTACCACGCTCCTTTCCCTCCTTTCCTTTCTCTTACCTTCAGTAAAATCTGTTTAACCTTCTATCCTTTGTGTCTTTGTTCTGCTTCTGGGTCTTCACTGGTTATAACAGAATGATCTGGCCAACATGGACCCAGCAGAACCAGATCCCCTGCACTCAGCTCTGTCCAGCCATGGTGCTCTCCTTGGCCAGTATGAGCAACAGCTCCGTGACCGGAGAGAACCGCACCATGGCGAGCCAGGTAGATCTCCTCAGCCAGCACCTCAAACGCATCTTCCCCCCAATTGGTCCAGATGCTCCCTAGCTCCCAGTCCAGTCAGCCTGTCACTGTGGCCTCCTCTGCTCCCTCCCCCAGTCTTCCATGGCATGAAGCTCACGTTCCTGACCCTGAACTGTACATGGTGATCTAGGAAAGTGTAAGTCCTTTCTTAGGCCCTCCTGAGTCATGCCTCCTGAGTACCATGACCTGGAAGAGGTCTTCAGAAAGGACTGGGCCGTCTCCCTACCACCTCACTGCCAACGTGCCATAGGCCTGCTCCCTGGGGCTGCCCTGCCATCCAGCTGACTGTACAACCTTTCTTGCCCGGAGAGAAAGGCCATATAACAATATATGGAATTTGGAACAATATATCAATGACTCCCTTGCCACTGGTATTATCCAACCCTCCTTGTCCCCTCTGGGTGCCGGCTTCTTTTTTGTGGGCAAGAAAGACCACTCCCTCTGCCTTTGCATTGTTTAACCAGGACTTAACCAGCATCACAATGAAAAATAAGTACTCCCTCCCTCTCCTTAGCTCAGCCTTCGAGCCACTTCACAGGGCCACCATCTTTACCAAATTGGACCTGCAGAATGCACGCCACCTCGTCAGCATCAGAGAGGGGGATGCATGGAAGGGTCCGTGGGATGGCATTTAACACCCCCCGGGCCACTTTTAGTCATGCCCTTCGTTCTCACTAATGCTCCGGCAATCTTCCAGGCCCTGGTGAATGATGTCCTCAATGTTTTCATGAAGCATTTTGTTTTTGTATACTTAGATGACATTCTAATTTTTTTCTGGCACCTTACAGCGGTCTTACAGCAGCTGCTAGAGAACCACCTGGTCATTAATGTGGAGAAGTGCGAATTCCATGCCTGCTCAGTGACCTTCCCAGGGTATGTCATTGAGAGCAGATAGGTGAAGGCCAATCCTTAGAAGATCTAGGCTGTCGCCAAGTGGCCCAGACCCACAACCCTGAAACAGCTCCAATGATTCCTGGGGTTTGCCCACTTTTACTGCTGCTCCATCAGGGATTACAGCCGGGTCACGGCACCCTTCACCAGGCTCACTTCCACCTACACTCCCTTTGTATGGACCCTTAAGCAGACCATGCATTCACTAAATTCATGATGCTGTTCACCTTGGCCCCCGTGTTATTTCAACTGGATTCCTCCCGACAGTTCGTAATGGAGGTAAACTCCTCAGACTCAGGTCAGGGAATCATGTGTTGCTGGCAGTGAAGTTGGCCCTGGAGGAATGGAGGCACTGGCTCGAGGGGGCTGAAAAGCCATTCATTATGTGGACCAACCAAAAGAACTTGGCCTACATCTATTCCGCCAAGCAGCTGAACTCTTGCCAGGCACGCTGGGCCCTGTTCTTTGGCTGGTTCGACTTCTCCATCACATACGTCCTCGAATCCAAGAACACTAAGCCCAATGCCCTCTCCCGCCAATTCACCCCCGAAGAAGTCCCCTCCTTCCTGAGTGGTAGAGGCTGTTATATGGGAGACTGAGGCTGTGGTCAAGAGAACTCAATACACCCAAACTGACCCATATAATGGGCCCCCTGGCCGCTCATTTGTCCATAATTCTGTGCATTTCCAGGTCCTTCAGTGGAGTCATTCGTCCTGGTTCACCTGTCACCCTGGTTCTAGCCATACCCTGGATCTGCTGAGATGGCACTTCTGGTGGCTGACCATGGACTTGTGGAGGGGACTCCTTGCTATGACACCCAGGCCTTCATCACAGGCTTGCTCTGTGTGCACCTGAAGTAAATCCTTGTACTGCCCACCTGCTGGCTTGCTACAACCCCTGCCTGTTCCCAGCCACCCCTGTTCCCACATTGCCTTGGATTTTGTCACTTATCTCCCCGTCTCACTAACACTTTTCCAAGTTAGTGCATTTTGTGGCTCTCCCCAAGCTTCCCACAGCCCGTGAAACTGCAGATCTCCTGGTCCTTCATGTCTTCCAGCTGCACCTACCCTGGATCGAGTACATCCACAACTCCCTGTCCAGCACTGCCATCAGTATGTCCCCCTTTGAGTGTTCTCTGGGTTTTCAGCCTCCGTTGTTCCCCATCCAGGAGAACATTATAGCAGTTCCCTCTGTACAAATTCATCTCTGTTGATGACACACAGTATGGAGAAAGGCCCATTCTGCCCTGCTTCACTCCACTCCATGCGTGTCCACCCTTCCTTCTATGTTTCCCAATTAAAGCCAGTCCATGTCAGCCCTCTGATATGCCCACGATATGCCCAGCCCTGCTTCATTCCCCCCTCTGTGGTTCACGGGCTGAGCATCCAACTCCCACACCACTGACCCAAGTTCAAATCCCAGCCTTGACAGATGCGCCCTACCATGCTTTTTTCCCCACACACTCTGACCTACTCCTACCTTCAATAAAACCCATTTAAACTTCTACCCTTGTGACTGTGTTCTGCTTCTGGGTCCTCTTGGCTATAACATAGAGGTTCATGGCTACCTGAAAGAACAGAACAATATTGTGTTCAGGATTAGGCCATTGACATATCAGTCACCACTTACTACTCCTGTTTCTGAAAGATATGCCTGATTAATGATTAAGTGATTAATTTTTATATCTATTGATATAATGAAAATGTGATAATTTGGTGAGACGGGCAAAAGGAATGTATGTAAGCAGCTTATAAGTCATTTGATCCAGCTATGCACCTGTTTACACAGTAAATACATCATTAATATTATTACTCTCCTTTATTAGTGCAGGAATTTCCCTATTAAAAAAAACAACTACTTGCAGTCCATTACCAGAAGCAACCACATCGCCACATAACTGTGTGTGTGTGTGTTTGCGTGGGTGTGATGATCTCTATTGGAAGATTGTGTGAAGAACCAATAAAGCTTTCTCCTTTTTTGTGCCTGCTCATAAAGTGCACTACATATCCATTATTTTTCAGTTTGGAAAGTAATGAGTAAGGCATATAGTCAGGTCTGGAAGTATTTGGACAATGACAGAGTTTTTGTGATTTTGCCTTTATACACCACCACAATGGATTTGAAATAAAATAATCAAGATGTGATCCAAGTGTAGACTTTCAGCTTTTTTTTAAGGAGGTTCCACAAAAATATGGCATTTACCATTTAGGAATTACAGCCATTTTCAAAAAAGTACCTCCATTTTCAGGGGCTCAAAGATGATTTGCCAGGCCTTCACTGCAGCCACCTTCAGTTGCTGCTTGTCTGTGGGTCTTTCTGCCTTCAGTCTTGTCTTCAGTAAGTGAAAAGCATGCTCTATTGGGTTGAGATCAGGCGACTGACTTGGCCATTGAAGAATATTCCATTTCTTTGCTTTCAAAAAGTCTTGAGTTGCTTTCGCAGTATGTTTAGGGTCATTATCCACCTGCACTGTGAAGCGGCGTCCTATCAGTTTTGTAGCATTTGGCTGAATGTGAGCAGAGAGTATAGCCCTATACACCTCAGAATCTTGCTACTTCTGTCAGCAGTCACATCATCAATAAACACCAGTAAGCCCATTCCTTTGGCAGCCATACATGCCCATGCCATAACACTCCCTCCACCGTGTTAGACACATGATGTGGCATACTTTGGATCATGAGCTGTTCCTTTCTTTTGCCATACTTTTCTCTTCCCATCATTCTGGTACAAGTTAATCTTTCATTAAGATTTCATCAGTCCAAAGAATCTTATTCCAGAACATGGGGGGCTTTTTATGTTTTCTGGCAAAATCTAAACTGGCTTTCCTGTTCTTGAATGTTACCAGTGGTTTGCACCTTGTTGCTGTAAATCCTCTGTATTTACATTCATGAAGGTGTCTCTTGGTTGTAGATTTTGACAATGATACGCCTACCTTCTCTAGAGTATTCTTGACTTCTGTTGATGTTATGAAGGGGTTTTTCTTCACCAAGGAAAGGATTCTGCGATCATCCACTTTAGTTGTCTTCCGTGATCTTCCAGGCCTTTCGAAGTTTTTGAGCTCACAAGTGCTTTCTTTCTTTTTATGAATCTAACCAACTGTTGATTTGGCCACACCTAAGGTTTTTGCTATCTCTCTTATAGATTTATGTTGTTTTTTCAGCCTAATGATGACCTCCTTCGCTTGCCTCGAGTTATATTGCATTGATTTATATTCATTTATATCTCCAGTTGAACAGCTACCAAATGCCAACTCAATACCCGATATCAACTCCAGACCTTTTAACTGCTTCATTTGTCTTGAGGTAACAAGGGAATGAACCGCACCTGGTCAATTAACTTCTTGTCAGTCAATTGTCCAAATACCTTTGAGCCCCTGAAAATGGAAGTACTTTGCTTAAAATGGCTGTAATTTCTAAATGGTAAATGCCATATATTTGTGGAACCTCTTCTTCCACATCTTGATTGTTTAATTTCAAATCCACTGTGGTGGTGTATAAAGGCAAACTCACAAAAACTCAGTCATTGTCCAAATACTTCCGGACCTGACTGTACGTGCCAAATGCATCCCACTGCATCATTTCATTCAGCCTGTGCAAACTTTGAAAAAAAAAAAAAATATTGAAACATTATGTAGTACTGCTTAGCATTTTCACACTAAACAAGTAATATTTAGAATTCACAGCAGACCAGTAGTATAGCGGACTCCCTCATTCTGCACAAGTCACTGTACAGTGCATGTCGGCTCATATCTCACAGTGCTGATGGTTAAAATAATCTACCGTGTCTTTGTGTCTTTCTAAAATCTATTCAGAAATGTGTGGCCTTCAGTGTGATTCAGTGATTAACTCCAAATCATGAAATGTATAACCCAACCCTGAGGCAAAAATGTTGAAAAACGAAAAGTGGAGCGCGAAGATAAGAGAGATGAGAGACTAAGAACATGTACACTCACTGAGCACTTCATCTTATCAGCCAATTGTATGGCAGCAGTGCAATGCATAAAATCATGCAGATATGGGCCAGCAGCTTCGGGTAATGTTCACATGAACCATCAGAATAGGGGAAAAAAATGTGATATCAGGATTTTGACTGGGGCATGATTGTTGGTGCCAGACGGGCTGGTCTGAGTCTTTCTGTAACTGCTGATCTACTGGGATTTTCATGCACAGTAGTCTCTAGAGTTTACTCAGAATGGTGTAGTAAAGAAAAACATCCAGTGAGCGGCAGTTCTAGGGAGAGAAATGCCTTGTTGATGAGAGAGGTCAATAGAGAATGGCCAAACTGGTTCAAGCTGACAGAAAGGCTATACTAGAATATTAGTATAGTGTTCCTAATAAAGTGTTCAGTGAGTGTATATTCTTAACATAGAAGCATGAGGGAATTGTTCTTAAAGCTCTTTCCTACTGTTATATATTTTCAATATTTGTAAAATGTATAAGGGGTTGCACGGCTATTAATGTTTGCTAGTCGATCAGTAAAAAAAGGTAGACTAGTCATCTACTTAAAACAAAAACTGATTAACTGATACACTATATACAATGTGATCTCAATGTGAATCACTACAGTGAATCATGAATTGGTTTCATCTAGTCTGAAATATTGTACTTAGACTGCTGTTTTTGTACTGTCTGCCTGAATTTCCTTACCGCCTGCCTCTAATCAACATCCCCACAGCCACTAGTTGATGTATTAGTCTAATCAACCAATTTATGCAACCCCTAAAACATATTTTTAAAAAAAACAAAAACTTTAACTGGTATAAAAAAATGTTATCCCCTAATAGTGCATATAGTACAATATCTTCTGGCAGTCATTATTTGGTCAAGAATCATCCTATTCTACCATCAGAGCCTATGTTACTGGTGCTAAGCAATAGAATAGATAATACTAAGTTTTAAGAAAAATGAATAATAGTTTATGGCCATTTAAAGGCTCACAAAAATACTGAAGTGGACCAGGTAGAATTTGAATTTGGCACACCTGGAGGAAGGGATCTTACTGATGCTGATCATTTCTGTCCATTTTATATCCTATTTTTGGTCACTGGAGTCATTTAACAAAAACTCTAACAACAATGTTATAGGACAACCTCTTTCCTTAATTACAAAACCAGCACAGAACTAAACAACAGTTCCTTACTTGCATGTGAAGTAGCTTTGGACTACAATATCATGACAAATAGTGCTCTTCTGATGGACCAGACACACCCAAAAGGACTTCCACTCCACTGATCTACTGGAGCAAACACATTTTCTCCTGATCAACATTTTCTTATAAGAACATCTGTCCAGTTTTTTTATGAATTAAAAAAGGAGGAAGCTATTAAAAAGGTCATTCCAAGCAGGTAATGGAATATGTAGATCACCTAATTTCTTGCTGTCAACACGTACTAACAAATTTTTCTCTTCTGGGTAATTTTCAGAAAAATAATCATTGTAGATGGTTCTGGAAGCATCTATAATGATACTTACCCGATAATAATTCAATACATTGCTATGGTTTTGTAAAAAATTCCCAATCCTAAAATTAACAAGATCAAATAATCGGAAAGCGCTTTCACAATCATCAAATTATAAGATTGATCATGTGCAATGCCAAAATTTCTCTATGCTCCAGAAACATGGATTAAACCAAACGAGTTTGTAGCATTAAATGAAGCTAGTCCTCCCGGGTGCAGTTACATACATCAGCCCCGTCTAACTGGCAAAGGAGGAGGCATCACAGTCATGATATATAATGATAAGCTAGTCATAAATTCAATGCATTTGAAGTTCTTTATTCTAACATAGCATACGTAGCCACTAAAAATAAGTCTACCCAGGTGATTCCACTAATTATTATTTACAGACCCCCAGGGCCATATTCGGAATTCCTATGCGAATTTGCGGATTTCATCTCTAACCTGGTTGTTTCTTTAGACAAAGCATTAATTGTTGGAGACTTTAATATTCATTTTGATAATCCAGTTGACCCTCTGAGAACAGCAGTTGTGTCCATTCTAGATTCGGTAGCGGTTAATCAGAATGTAATAGGACCCACCCATAGTGGTGGTCACACTCTTGATTTAATACTAACATTCGGATTAAATATAGAAAATATAGTCTCATGTCCACAGTCTGAAGCTATCTCAGATCATTACCTCATCTCATTTAAAATGTGTCTCAATCATAATATATTCACCTTGCCACGTCACCATGTCAAACGTACGTTCACGTCAACAACTGCACAGAGTTTTATCAGTAATCATTTATCAACCATGATTGGATCACCGTCTGATCCCAAAGAACTTGACCAGGCAACTGAATACTTAGAATCAACGTTCTGCAACTCGCTAGATAAGGTAGCTCCACTTAAAAGAAAAATAATTAGGGAGAAGAAACTAGCACCCTGGTATAGCGATCACACACGAACTTTAAAACAGACCACTCGAAAACTAGAGCGTAAATGGCATCAAACTAAATCGGTAGTATTTCAAATAGCATGGAAGGAGAGCCTTTTGAGCTATAGGAAAGCTCTTAGTGCTGCTAGATCAATGTATCTCTCCACCCTAATTGAAGATAACAGAAATAATCCTAGATTCTTATTTAATACTGTAGCAAAATTAACTAGGAATAAGACCACAATAGAAACATGCACACAATCAATGAAAACATCAAGCAAGAAATTCAGACTATTAATTTAAAACCGAACAGTTTTATAACTAACCCTGTAGATGATAATATAATAATATCAGATCAACAATTACAACGTTTTACTCCCCCTGAAGAGACTGAACTGATTTCACTAATTTCATCATCAAAATCATCAACCTGTATACTAGATCCTTTACCTACTTGTTTCCTCAAACAGATAATTCCTGAAACAATCAAACCTCTTTTAAAGATAATCAATTCTTCCATTAGCATTGGCTATGTACCTAAATCTTTCAAATTAGCAGTTATCAAGCCCTTGATTAAAAAACCTGACCTTGACCCCTGTCAGCTGTCTAACTACAGACCAATATCAAATCTCCCCTTTATCTCCAAGGTCCTAGAAAAGGTTGTAGCACAGCAGCTATGGTCATATTTACACAGGAATAACATTCATGAAATGCATCAGTTTCCTGCCTTTTTTTTGTGTGAATCCATTTATTTCTGTAAAGCTGCTTTGTGACAATGCCCATTGTTAAAAGCGCTATACAAATAAAACTGAATTGAATTGAATCAGTCAGGATTTAGGCCTCATCATAGCACAGGACAGCAATGGTTAAAGTGGTAAATGACTTACTACTGGCCTCTAATGAGGGTTGTGTCTCCTTGCTTGTGCTGCTTGACCTTAGTGCAGCTTTTGATACCACTGATCATGCTATTCTCCTCGATAGACAGAAATGTAGTAGGCATTAAGGGAACGGCCCTTTCCTTGCTCAGGTCTTATTTGACTGATTGTTATCAGTTTGTAAAAGTAAATGGTGACTTCTCTTCTCATACTAAGGTAAAGTTTGGTGTCCTGCAAGGCTATATATGCTACCTCTGGGCAAAATTATCCATAAGCATGGTATTAGCTTCCACTGTTACGCTGATGACACACAGTTGTATATTTCAGCAAAGCCAGATGATAGCCACCAGCTCAATAAAGTTGAGGAATGTGTAAAAGACATTAGAAACTGGATGCTTATTAACTTTCTCTTACTTAATTCTGATGACAGAAGTACATGTACTAGGACCACATGCAGTCAGAAGTAAGCTTTCTGATTACATAATAACTCTGGATGGCCTTTCTGTTTCATTATCTGCAGCAGTAAAAGACCTTGGTGTGATTATCGACTCTAGTCTTTCTTTTGAAGCTCATGTAGATAATATAACTAGGATTGCTTTCTTTCATCTCAGAAATATTGCTAAAATAAGAAATATATTGTCACTACACGATGCAGAAAAATTAGTTCATGCTTTTGTTACCTCTAGGTTGGATTATTGTAATGCATTACTGTTTGGATGCTCCAGTAGATGCATAAACAAGCTCCAGTTAGTCCAGAATGCAGAAGCAAGAATCCTTACTAGAATCAGAAGATATGACCACATTACCCCTATCTTATCCACACTGCATTGGCTCCCAATCAAATTTTATTATAAATATATTTATATTGATATAATTTATATTGATTATAAAATACTACTATTGACCTGAGCCACAGTACCTGAGCGAACTTTTGGTCTTTTATGATCCGACCATGCCTACGTAGATCAAAAAGTGCAGGCTATTTGTTGGTACCTCGAATAGTGCATGCTACAGCTGGGGGTAGAGCTTTCTCTTACAATGCCCCACAGTTATGGAACAGCCTTCCACTTAGTGTTCGGGGCTCAGACACAGTCTCAGTGTTTAAGTCTAGGCTGAAAACATATTTGTTTAGTCAAGCCTTTTGTGAATAGTTTTTTCTTAGGTACAGAGGGTTCACAGGCATAGAGTGTTGTGGTGAACTGGGATGTTTGGATGCTGTCATCCCCCCACTCTCATGCGTTCACTCAGGTTTGTCGACGGTGGAGTGGCTGGCTGTCTTTATGTCCCAGGGTGCCCTCATGTCTGTGTTAGCTTCTGGCTCTCCCTTTTAGTTATGCTGTAATAGCTAGTCTTGCCGGAGTCCCTGCTTGCACTCTGCATGCAAAGTACATTGTCCTTAACCATTAGAGGACAAAAGCTTACCTAACAATCTCTTCCTCTCTCTCCATCTCTCCCTCACTCTCTGTCGAGCTACACATGCTACTTCTGAGATGCCAGTGATCCTGACCCCTTCTGCTCCTCCTCGCTGCCTGACCCATCCTGATGCCCTACTTCTGGTTGGAGTTCTCATCGGTTGAGTTCACTCACTGATGCTGGGGGTGGTCCCATATGGACGGCCTGAAGAACTGTTTGGATTGCTGGGGATGGTGCCACCTGGGGGCTGTGGAGATGGCTTGGGGATCACATATGGGGAGCCGTACTGTCATGGCTTGGGACTGCGATTGTTCTAGTGGCTTTGGGGCTGCGGTTGCCACGAGCAGCTTCGTACTCAGGACTCCATCAGTGGACAGTGGATAGATTTTAACCAACTGGACTTCTTGCGAAAACTGTGATGAATTTATTGGTTGCACAATTGCATTATTTGTCCTTATAGTACACAATAATAGAAGGGATTTATTTATAATCGCACTATCCGTTGCACCCAGATGAGGATGGGTTCCCTTTTGAGCCTGGTTCCTCTCAAGGTTTCTTCATCATATCATCTCAGGTAGTTTTTCCTTGCCACCGTCGCCACTGGCTTGCTCATTAGGGATAATTGAATCCATGTATTTCAGTAAAGTTGCTTTGTGACAATGTCCATTGTTAAAAGCGCTATACAAATAGAATAGAATAGAATAGAATAGAATAGAATAGAATAGAATAGAATTCACTGGGGTAGATTTCCATTTGAAGGTCAAAAAGTCAGAAGTAGATGAATCACACTCACACTCCCAGACATAAAAGCCATCTTAAATATCTCAGCCCTCATTGTGAACAGTCCCCCCACACTTTCCTGCCTCCCGTGTGTTCATTCTTTCCTCACATAAGTGATGAATATTCAGCAGCATCTGTCTTTTTAAACTGTTCTTTTACAATTGTAATCAGCACTTCTAGAGTTTTGGCCTCTTTTGAAAGTTTCAGCATTGATTGTGTAAGCAACACTGCTAGATAAACCAACTTACAAACTTAAAATAGTTTAGAATAAAAAACAGATCTTGAAATAAATTGTCTCTTTTGTATATTACCTGGATAAATGGATTTGCAGCACTCTTATCACAGCTCAGAATGGTGTTTTGTTGTTAGGCACATGCTGTGGCACTTAACTTCAGCGTGCTTGTCTAGACATCATCATTAAACATATCAAGTGACAAAAATCTACTGGCAATGCAGGAGTCAGGCACTCTCCACATTCCCAGCCTTTGCTGGGAATCTGATGCACAGTATGAGAAGAAAGTGTAGTTGAATGAAATGAACTAATTTAACAGTCAATGGTAAAACATCATCACAACAACGTGGTGTTCTCTTAGTGCAAAAGTAAGGGAACTAATGTTCTCTTTCTAAAACAGTAAGGCAGCTTGTATTCTTTTGGTCATTATAGCAATGAATGCTGCTTCCATAATAAACAATGCTATGTTTTAATTGCTAAACAGGTAAGCTGAGAGATTTCTTATCATACCATTAATTTCTAGCTAGAATATGAACTTAAATTGGAAATTTGGAAAAAACAATTGTCAGGGGGAATATTTTTCTCTATTTAAGAGAATGTGTTCAAGCTTCAATCACTACCACACTTGCTCTAGTCACAGTCATAGAATGCAATTATACTGTATAACCAATGTGTCTCTACAAAAGCCAGTAGTTGACTATAGGAAGATGTATGATTTTGTCTATCGTACTCTCAAGTTGTCATGGAATGTAAGCATCAAACTCACTAGAGTGCAATATCAGTTTGTCTCAAACATCAATATTGAAATACAAGTCAATTGAAGTCAATTCTTTGGTATCTTCTGTGTTTGGAAAGTGTCACAAGTATGCTTTGTCTGGAAGTTGTCACAGCAGTTCAACATCACAATTACCTTTGATGGAATAGCAAATTTACACATTTTTTCACTTTTAAAAAGTTAAATCACAATTATTTTATATTTTAATTTCATAACAATATTTCTGATTTGGCATTGCACACTCTTGGCATTTTCCCAACTAGCTTCACGAGAGAACTTTAGTCAGCAGGCTTTTCTATTGTTCCCAAATAGACAGAGTTCTTGTTGGTTGCTTGTCCTTCTTCTTTGGGAAAGCTTAATTTTAACTAAAAACCACTTCTTTAAAAAATTATTGATTCAGAAATATATTTATTCTGAATCAGTAGTTTTATTCTTTTAGTTTTAGTTCATATACAACCACTGGCCACTTTATACCGTTACACCTGCTCATATATGCAATTATTCAACCAACCAATCATGTGGTTGCAGCATAAAATCATGCAGATATGGCTAAGGAGCTTCAGTTAATGCTCACATCAAATATTAGAATGGGGAAAATGTGATCTCATTGACTTTGACCATGGCATGGCTGTTGGTGCCAGATAGGCTGGTTTTATATTTCAGTTCCATAAACTACTGATCTCCTGGAATTTTCACACACAACACAAAGGTTACATAGAACTGTGAAAAAAACAAACAAACAATGGCTGCTCTTCTGGGGGGCGCACCTTGTTAATCAGGTCAGAGGAGAATGGCTAGACTGGTTCAAGTTGACAGGAAAGCTATGGTAACTCACATATTTGTAACCCATTATTTACAACCTTGGTGAACAGAAAAGCATCTCAGAACACAAAACATGTCAAACATGTACTGGAGGGACTTAACATCATTCTTCCAAAATATATTCCCTCAATTGGTGTTCATCATGGCAAACAGTGCTAACACGTTGGTCCAAAGGTTCTGATAGGTGTTCAATTGGGTTGAGATCTGAAGACTGTGAAGGCCATATCAATATGATTTACAAAATTTTCATACTCATCAAACCATTCTGTTCCCACTTGTGCCCTAATGATGGGGGCATTTTCATCCTGGAAGAGACAACTCTCATCCCATTACTCTCTACCACCATCACCCAAACATCTTTTGGAAGAATAATGTTCCATACCTACAATACAGTCCCTGGAACTTGTACTTGTTCTGTTCTGGTGGCCCATGGTAGCCCAACACCTAATCCAATTTATAAAATCTATAAAAGTTAACAAAAAATGAACAAAACTACAAGTATAGCTGAATGTTGTAATATTATGTGTATTTTCCTTCCTTCCTCTTGATCTCTCGTGGAACTGTACCAAAAAAACAACTTATTTGTTATTTGTTATCTTATTTGTAATTTGTAAATGACACCTGCCTTGCTATTTTACAAAGCTGTTAAAAGGAGATTACATATCTTACCAGTGTGCTGTAAATCAAAGCAATTACATGTGGGACATAGTGCAAAATGGGAAATGGTTTGGATGTCTTGGCTGTTTGACTAAATTGGGTGTTTGTGGAAAATTGTATATAATTTTTTTGGAATTTAATCACATAAACCCCCCTTACATTTGAAAATGTACTAATATGTTATTAATACAGCTAAATTAATCACATCATTCAAATTTTAATTTCATTATGTATCTGATTTCAAATGACTGACAGTTTCTATTTGCCAGACTTCTGATGTAAATCCAGAAAATCATATTATTTGGTGATCCTGACCCTGATCAAAATAACAATGTTACTGAGCTGAATAAATAATACTATACAGGAGTAAAAAAGGATGAGGAAATAGAGCTAGTAGTATACTTACCCCAGTGGACAGATGCACCCGGGCACACAGGGCTCATGGCTGGAGCAGGTCAGGTTAAGCAGATATGACTCACAAGTGTGGACACAAGCCAAACCTTTACTAGCTGACAGTCCTTCCACCATATTCCCACAGTCTTCATAAAGTTGCCCTGGAGGGCACAGTTGATCTGAAGAGAGAGTATACATATATGTAGTGGTGGTTGATTCAGCAATGAAGTACCGTTACAATCATTCAGTTCATTCATTTAGGGAAATGTAGCAAATGTTAGCATTCATATAGGTAAAACACATATAGATATCTTTTTATTCATATCCAAATTCTTCAGTTCTTCCAAATATCCTTGCAAATAATAGAGATATATATGAATATACAAATATATCTATATATAAATATTCTCTCAAGCTGCACACACATAGACATACACACAGCACAGCAGAGCACAACTCAATGCAGCAAATCATCTGAATTTTGAGGCTCATGTTTCAGACACGTGTGAAGCCATAAATAATGACACTCACCGGTAATAATGCTTTGTGAAATAATTTTTCCATCTTGACAAATTCTACACAGAGAATCAGGATAAAATATTAATTTAGTTATACACTGATAAACAGACAAATTAGCCAGATAACTGGACAATTATATGTCAGGATCTTACTGTATATCTGATGATGTCAGAATCACATCTCCAGGAGAGTAATCAGCTCCCAGGAAGGAGCATGGGCATTCATTCCTACACAATACATATGTGCATTACACGAACAAGCTCATTACATAAGTAATATATAGTCTAGTGAGTATTATTAAAAAGAAATTAATTAAGGATGGATATAAAGTCAGGTACATACATATTTGAACAGTGACAAAATTATTGTTATTTTAGCTGTCTATAACAGCATATTGGAGTTAAAGAATTAAATAATGAACATGAGGTCAAAGTGCAGACTTTCGGCTTTAATATTCAGGTTACATAAAGCAGTCATTTCATCAATAAATACAAAGAAACCAGTTCTATTGGCAGCCATACATACCCACACCATAAGATGAGGTGGTACCCTTCCTTTTCTATACTCTTTGGCTGAGCAGCCAACTATCCAATTCAATTCAATTTGTATAATGCCTTTAACAATGGACTTTGTCACAAAGCAGCTTTAGAGAAATATATAAATTCCAGATATATATTTTTAATTTATGAATTTATCCCTAATGAGCAAGCCAGAGGCAATGATGGTAAGAAAAAACTCCCTGAGGCAACATGAAGAAGAAACTTTGAAAGGAACCAGACTCAAAAGAGAACCCATCCTCGTCTGGGTGACATTGAGTCAAAAAGTGCTAACTGTGATAACAGGAACTTATTAGCTCATGACCAATTTATGATTATGAGCAACAGAGTCTGAATTCATTATAGTTTTAAAGTAATAAAAAAGTTATTAACTGTTCGATGATGGAAGGCTGAGTGCAAACTGTTCTTAGCAATTGTAGTCCTAAGGCTGTCTATGGAAGAACATCCACATCCATCTTTCTGGTCCCTTAAAATGAGGGTCCACATACACCATATGGCCAAAAGTATGTGAACACCTGACCTTCACACCCATATGTGCTTGTTGAACATCCCATTCCAAAACCATGGCCATTAATATGATGGTTGTCCCCCCTTTGCTGCTCTAACAGCCCCCACTCTTTTGGGAAGGCTTTCCACTAGATTTTGGAATGTGCCTGTTGGGATTTGTTCGTTCAGCCACAAGAGCATTAGTGAATTCATGCACTGATGTCAGTGAATGAGTTCACTAATGTACTGATGTCAGTGCAACCTTAAAGTAAGTAACCTTTATTTAACCAGGATAAAACTCATTGAGATCAAATATCTTTTACAAGAGTGACCTGGCCAACGAAAGACACAACAACAATTAACACAACAATGATTAAGCAAACAAACAACAACAACAACAAAGTGAACTCATGTTCAAGGTGTTCAGTGGGGTTGAGGTTAGGGCTCTGTGCAGGCCACTCGAGTTCTTACACACCAACCTTGAAAAACCGTGTTTTTATGGACCTCGCTTTGTGCACAGGGGCATTGTCATGCTGGACCAGGTTTGGGCTAAGTCCCTTAATATATGACCATACTTTTGGCCGTACAGTCCTGTAATTCCTACACCGTTCACCCAATTCAGATGTATGTACCCTCAAATTAAAGCACTTTGACTTTAACTTTCATTATTTAATTTCACCAACAGTATACTGTGGTAGTTTAGTATATAGCTAAAATGATAGTGTGCACACCCAGGGCACATGAACACAGAACACCAGAACACAGAGACACATCTGTCATGAAGTGAACACCATGAAGGCCATCATCAACAAATGGAGAAAATACTAAAAATCCTAATCAGGCAGGCTGCCGAGAGCCCTACAGCAACATTAAAGGAGCTGCAGGAATATCTGGCAAGTACTGGTCGCTTCCTGCAGGTGACAGCAATCTCTTGTAATCTTCACATATCTGGGCTATGGGGGAGGAATAGCCCTTTCTCACAAGAAAAACATCCAAGAACACCTAAATTTTATTAAACCATGTGGAAAAATGTGTTATGGTCTGATGACCCCAAGGTAGAACTTTTAGTGCATCATTCTAAAAGATATGTTTGGTGCAAAAACAAGAAGGCTCATCACCCAAGAAAACCATACCCATGGTGAAACAGTTATCTACAGCTGGGACTGGGGCTCTAGTCAACATAGAGGGAATCATGTGTAGCTATCTATTTTGGCACAAAACCTGCCAAAAGGCCTCTGTTAGACAGCTGAAGATAAAGAAAATTTTCACCTTCTAGCACAATAATGACCCAAAGCACAAATCAGAGTCAAGGAAAGGAATGGCTTTAGAAGAAGAAGATCAAAGTTTTGGAATGGCCCAGTCAGAGCCCAGATCTAAAACATAAGGAAAACCTAAGGAATGACTTGAAGAGTGCTGTGCGCTGGAGCTCCCCTCACAATTTAATAGATCTGGAGCATTTTTCAAGAATGAGTATAATAAAACTGCCAAATCACAATGTGCTGTAAGTTATTGTACGTTTTTCTTTTTCATTCATTCTTTTTTCCCTAAAACAATAAATGTGATTGTAATATTGTATTGTAATTGTAACCATCACAATGGATTTGAAATAAAACACTTCAAGATGTGATAGAAGTGTAGACTTTCAGCTTTATTTTAAGAGGCTCCACAAAAATATGGCATTTACCATTTAGGAATTACAGCCATTTTCAACAAAGTACCTCTATTTTCAGGGGCTCAAAGGTATTTGGACAAAGTGATATTGTAAATATTACCATAATTTTAATACTTGGATGAAAATCCTTTGCAGTCAATGACTGCCTGAAGTCTAGGGCCCATGTTCTCAAAACTCAAATTCTGAGTTTTCTCTCTGGAGTTTCTTTGCCAGGTCTTCACTGCAGCCACCTTCAGTTGCTGCTTGTTTATGGGTATTTCTGCCTTCAGTCTTGTCTTCAGTAAGTGAAAAGCATGCTCTATTGGGTTGAGATCAGGCGACTGACTTGGCCAGTGAAGAATATTCCATTTCTTTGCCTTCAAAAAGTCTTGAGTTGCTTTCGTAGTATGTATAGGGTCATTATCCACCTGCACTGTGAAGCGGCATCCTATCAGTTTTGTAGCATTTGGCTGAATGTGAGCAGAGAGCACGGCCCTATACACCTCAGAATTCATCTTGCTACTTCTGTCAGCAGTCATATCATCAATAAACACCAATGAGCCCATTCCATTGGCAGCCATACATGCCCATGCCATAACAATAACTCCACCATGTTTGACACATGATGTAGCATACTTTGGATCATGAACTGTTCCTTTCTTTTGCCATATTTCCTAATGATGGCCTCCTTTGCTTTCATTGAGATTTCCTTGGACTTCATATTGGTAGCTCCAGTTGAACAGCTGCCAAATGCCAACACAATACCTGATATCAACTCCAGACCTTTTAACTGCTTCATTTGTCTTGAGTTAACGAGGGAATGGACTGCACCTGGTCAATTAAATTCTTGTCAGTCAATTGCCCAAATACCTTTGAGCCCCTGAAAATGGAAGTACTTTGCTTAAAATGGCTGTAATTTCTAAATGGTAAATGCCATATTTTTGTGGAAAAATAAAAAAAAATAAAATAAAGCTGAAAGTCTACACTTAGATCATAGCGTGATTGTTTTATTTCAAATCCATTGTGGTGGTGTATAAAGGCAAAATCACAAAAACTCTGTCATTGTCCAAAGACTTCTGGACCCAAATTTATGTATATATATATATATATATATATATATATATATATATATATATATATATATATATATATATATATATATATAT
>CM040999.1:13351832-13363322 GCA_022985145.1 Pangasius djambal | reverse complement strand
GAAGAATGGTCAAAAATTCCTATAAACACACTCCTCAACCTTGTGGACAGCCTTCCCAGAAGAGTTGAAGCTGTAATAGCTGCAAAAGGTGGACCGACATCATATTGAACCCTATGGGTTAGGAATGGGATGGCACTTAAGTTCATATGTGAGTCAAGGCAGGTGACCGAATACTTTTGGTAATATAGTGTATAACAAAAGAAAAATAAAGCACCATGTAACCAATGGCCATACCACATGGGAAAGAGTGGACACCAGGCAGAGGGCAAACAATAAACAAACCAAACAAAAACACAAAGAAAAACCAGAAAAAAGGCAGAAAAAAACCAATGAAATGAAAACCAACCAAAACAATGAGCCAAACAGAAAACAAACCCTAAGCAAAACAGCAGTGGCGTCACATATGGCGTCTTCGGACTATGTGAACTCCTTATTCCCTGCAATCCTCAACAGAGAACTAGTCCTCAAACACCTGCCTGCCTAAACAGAAACCACAGAGAGTTTAGCCAAATTTACCCAACCCAATAATAATAAAGAGGAAAACATATCTGAAAGTGACCTCTGATGCCAACTTGCCACAGCGCGCACACCACCAAACCACTCCAACCAGCTCAAGAGAAAGCGGAAACGGAAATGCCAGGGAGTAAGGAACCACAACTCACAGTAATGCATATCTCACCTTCAAAGTAAGGGTTCTTATATAATGGAGCAGCTCCCGTCCGAATGGTAAAATGGAACTGACACTGAGCAAGGTTCACTAAGTAGGTTGTAACCTACTCCACTACACCCATGCTGCAATGATTTAAAATAGCAATTCAAACTGTCAGAAATTATTGCAGCTCCAGTGTCAGACATTGTGGCTAAAAGCCTCATTGATAACATTCAAGACATGCCTGAAGCTGTCGTATATGTAAACCTTTAACAGCTAGTGAAAGTTCACTGTTGCCAAAGACATTATGAGATTATACAGAGCCAGACAGCGATTTGACTTTGTCTTGTACACATAACCTTCTCCCTCACACAAACTTTAATGAATGTGTTGAGAGAAATAAAGCAAAAGCAGAAAAATATCCCAAATTTCCTCAAATTAACGTTAAAGATACAAGATGATATAGCAATCCTTTAATGTTTTAAAAATCTCAACTTAGACTTTTTAATTGCTAAAAGCAGTCAAAAGACTCATTTACCCCCACTGACTATTTCAAAGTAAACTGTAACTGCTTTTAAAGACTGCCTGCTTTTTTTTTTTTTTTTTAATCCAGTGACAAAATCATGCTCTGAAAAGTTAATTTTAATCACAGTGTTCAAAAGTCTTCCCATTGGAAAATGGAGCGTGGAAGCGATCATATACAGGAGTACAGAGAACCTTAACAGACTGCAACTTTCAAGATCCCAAAACTTGTGGCCAGAAAAGAATAAAATAGATACAGGTGAAGGTCATTCTCCTCCCTCAGCACTGGAAATATTGGTTTATTCTTATATCAAATAGTATATGAATTCTAGTTTTTTTTACGCAATATAAGTAAATATCTAGCAAAAAGAATATCAATATACCAGTTATACTTGGGATCGACAGGCAGAAAATGTAGCTATACATCCTTTAACTGTAAGTAAAGACAGTTTACTCATAGTCAACACTTTACAAAGCTTGTTGTTTCCTGAAAAGGAGTAGATTCTTGTGAGCCCTAACATGGCATTTCCCATTTTTAATCATCAACAAAGTGATGGCATGTGAATAGACTGGAGATTGCACCAATATCTTTAATATATTGAAAACCAAGGAGGCCACATGCATTTCCATAGGGAAAGAGTGGTGGTGGTAGTATTGTATCAGGAGGTAAGGAGTTTATGTGTACTTACTTTTTTTGGGGTATGTGTTAGCTCTGTTGACATGGGAAACAGAGAGAATAAGTTTTGTTTTAAATTTGACATGTATTTTAACAAATCAGAATAATTTATAAAGCCTCCATCCTTAGCTCAAGGCACAGTGTGTGTGTGTGTGTGTGTGTGTGTGTGTGCATGCACATGTTTTGCAGGCTCAGTTTCAGTACAAGGACCAGACTGGGGATTTATTTGGCCATCTGTTGGAAACGACATGCTTCTGTCAGTAGGTGTGTGCCCCATCATGAGAGGTCCTAAACTATACTGACAATTTGACAGACATGTTTGTCACTCAGTCAATTTGGGAGATACCAGGGAAGCAGTATTGTTCCTTTGACATGCCCTACTGCTTTGCATGCTTTCTCTATTGCTCCTTCCATCAACTCTCTCTCTCCCTTCACTTACAGAGGAGAGAATGTGTTATGGTACATGAATATGCTAGCCAGGTTGGTTGCCTGTGTTCAGATTACCGAATGTTCAAACACTTCTTTGGCCCCCATGTAGCTGGCTGTTTTCTTTACTGTTAAACTGTAAAACTGGATTAGTACTATATCAGAAAGTTCAACATTGTATCTATCAGTGCTGGAAGAGTTATATGTGCTGGCATATATCAATACATTTGATAACTACAAACGAATGTGTGCAGATAAATCATTTTGACCAGAAAAAGTGCAGGATGTGTGTCAGTTAAGTTATTATATTTAGGAATATGGGCACCAAAGCTTATACAGTCCCCTCTGAAAGTATTGGAACAGAAGGTCTTTTTTTGCTATACACTGAATATATTTAAGTTTGAAATAAAAAGATGAAAATAAGATGATAGATCAGAATTTCAGCTTTAATTTCCTGATATTTACATCTACTGTAGATGTGTTAAACAACTTAGAACGTGGCACCTTTGGTGGCAGACCAGCCAATTTTTAGGTGAGCAAAAGTATAGGAAGAGATAGAGTTAAAATAAATTAAATTAAATAACAATTAATATTTGGTTGCATATCATTCATCAAGCCTGCGACCCACTGACATCACCAATTCATCTTTGTGAGGCTTTTCCAGGCTTGTACCACAGCTTCTTTCAGTTGTTGTTTGTTTGGGTAGGGCATTTTTCCCTTTCAGTCTCATCTTTAGGAGGTGAAATGCATGCTCAATTGGGTTAAGTTCTGGTGATTGACTTGGTCAGTCTAAAACCTTCCATTTTTTCCCCTGATGAAGTCCTTTGTTGTGTTGGCAGTGTGTTTTCGGTCATTGTCTTGCTGCATGATGAAGTTCCTCCCAATTAGATTGGATGCATTTCTCTATAAATTGGCAGACACAATGTTTCGGTAGAGTTCTGAATTCATTCTACTGCTAAGAGTTGCATCATCGAAAAACATTACTGAGCCCATTCCAGAAGCATGCCATGCCTAAGCCATGATACTATGTCTACCGTGCTTGACTGATGAGCTTTTATGTTTTGTATCATAAGCAGATCCTTTCTTTCACCATACTTTGTATCACTTTGGTAGAGGTTAATCTTGGTTCCAGAACTTTTGAAGCTTATCTCCATATTTCTTTGCAAATTACAGTGTGGCCTTCTGATTCTTACTGCTGATGAGTGGTTTGTATCTTATAGTATGTCCTCTTTATTTCTACTTTCGAA
The DNA here is from genome assembly GCA_022985145.1 of Pangasius djambal. Taxonomy (NCBI): domain Eukaryota; kingdom Metazoa; phylum Chordata; class Actinopteri; order Siluriformes; family Pangasiidae; genus Pangasius; species Pangasius djambal. Next base: position 13,359,802 of record CM040999.1, on the reverse strand, counting down.
GTCTTCTTCAAACAGTGGATTATGAGACTTTCAACTCTGCCCTGTGGAGGTTGTTGATGATGTCACTGACTCTTGTTTTTGGGTTATCCTTCACAGCTCTAATAATGTTTCTGTCATTTCTGTTATTGTTTTCCTTGGCTGACCTACTTGATATCTGGCTGTTAGTACATCAGTGGCTTAGCTGTTCTTTTTCAGGATATTCCAAATTGTTGTACTCGCTATGCCCAATGCTTGAGCAGTGGCTCTGCTAGATTTCCCCTCTTTTCTCAGCTTCAAAATGGCTTGCTTTTCTCCCAAAGACAGCTCTCTGGTCTTCATGTTGGTTTATGTTTTTTTAATAACAAATGCAGTCTTGACAGGCAAAACTCAGGGCTCAAGCCAAAAGCAGACATTCAGAGCAATTAATTGTGTAAACAATCAGTCTAACAGGGCACACCAGGGCAACAAGAAACTCTGTTAGTCACATTCTAATATTTTTGATGACTTGAAAAATGGGTGGGTTCAAACAAAATGTAACAAGACTATCAGTCCTGCCTTGTAGGGCAAATTTAGATAGACAGACAGACAGACGGGCGGACGGACGGATGGACTTTATTTATCCCATGAGGGAAATTCTTGTGTTACAGTAACAAGATACAACACGTACACACACAAAATATAAAATGTAAAATACAGTAAGTTAAATTAAATGTAGTAGTGCAGATATGGAACACAGTTGTAGATTTAACCAGATTTACATCAGTATTTACATAAGTACACTTGTGAAAACTGGCAGTGAATAATGAATATGAAGAACCTTGAGATTGTAGAATATAATGACAGCTGTCTAAATGATAGCTTTCTTGAAGTAGTGTAATGTGAAAGTGTTATCATCTGTCACACACAGGTGAGCTGTTGTACAATGTTATTGTGAATGGTTAGAATGAACTCCTGTAACGTTCTCCGTGACAACGAATTTGAATGAGTCTTTTGGAGAATGAGCTTCGCTGACTCTGAAATGTGTTGTAGAGTGGGTGAGACGGACCCACTATGTGTCCTTGGAAGACCTAAAAGTGAAAGGATCTTAATCCCCACTCTGGTACTTTTAGTTTCTGTATGCACTGTGTGTGTATATGGTTTAGCTTATACTATTGTGAACTATAAGAATAGGAAAAGTAAGCTTCAGGTAAGTAAGTGTCAGTACGGTGGCTCCCTGAAGTGTGTTCATGTGGAGTTTATTGTCATTTCAGCCATATACAAGTACATAGTTAAACGAAACAAGGTTTCTCCAGGACCAAGGTGCTACATAAGATGACACAGAACAACACAGAACTACAAGGGACTACATAATTTATACATAAAGTGCACAAGTCCAAACATGTGCAGACAGCACAAGACAGTACAATGACTACTGGGACAGACAATGGGTATAGTAAGTCCTAGTGCAATGCCGACCAGTACACAGTTCTGTTTAAAAGTGAACCTAGTGACAATAGTGCAAAAGGTACAAGAGTACAATACAAGTAGCTGAAATAGTGTAAACGTAAGAGTAGCAGCCTATGTACAGTATAATAAGTATTGTAGCAGCATAAACGTGCAAGGGGATGGAGGATTCTCAGTTGTGTGTGTATATGTGTATGTGTGTGCGTGTGTTCCTTCATTCCAGTTTTTGAGTATTGAGGAGTCTGATGGCATGGGGGATGAACCTATTGCACAGTCTGGTTGTGAGGGCCTGAATGCTTCGGTACCGTTTACCAGACGACAGGAGGGCGAAGAGTGTGTGAGAGGGGTGTGTGGGGTCATCCACAATGCTGCTGGCTTTGCAGATGCAGCGTGAGGTGTAAATGTCCGTGTTGGAGGGAAGAGAGACCCCGATGATCTTCTCAGCTGTCCTCACTATCTGCTGAAGGGTCTTGCGATCTGAGACAATTACCAAAGCAGGCAGTGATGCAGCTGCACAGGATGCTCTCGATAGTCCCTCTGTAGAACATGGTGAGTATGGGGGGTGGGAGATGTGCTTTTCTCAGTCTTCTCAGAAACTACAGACGCTGCTGGGCTTTCTTAGTTATGGAACTGGTGATGAGTGACCAGGTGAGGTTCTCTGCCAAGTGAACACCAAGAAATTTGGTGCTCTTGACGATCTCCATGGAGGAGCCGCCAATGTTCAGCGGAGAGTGGTCATTCTGTGCTCTTCTGAAGTCAACAACCATCTCTTTAGTATTGTCTACATTCAGACACAGGTTGTTGGCTCTGCACCAGTCCGTTAGCCGCTGCACCTCCTCTCTGTATGCTGACTCGTCGTTCTTGCTGATGAGACCCACCACGGTCGTGTCATCAGCGAACCTGATGATGTGATTCAAGCTGTGCATTGCTAAACAGTCGTGAGTCAGCAGAGTGAACAGCAATGGACTGAGCACACAGCCCTATGGGCCCCCAGTGCTCAGTGTGGTGGTGTTGGAGATGCTGTTCCTGATCCAGACTGACTGAGGTCTCCCAGTCAGGAAGTCCAGGATCCAGTTGCAGAGGGAGGTGTTCAGGCCCAGCAGGTTCAGCTTTCCAATCAGGTGCTGAGGAATGATTGTGTTGAATGCTGAACTGAAGTTCAGCATTTGAACATATGTGTCTTTATTGTCCAGGTGGGTGAGGGCCAGATGGAGGGTGGTGGTAATGGCATCATCTGTTGAGCAGTTGGGGCGGTAAGCGAATTGCAGGGGGTCCAGTGAGGTGGGCAGCAGGGTCTTGATGTGCATCATGACGAGCCTCTCGAAGCACTTCATGATGATGTGTGTAAGTGCAACGGGACAGTATTCGTTGAGGCAGGACACTGAAGACTTCTTTGGCACTGGGAAGATGATGGTGGCCTTGAAGCATGTCGGAACAGCAGTGCTGCTCAGGGATGTGTTGAAGATGTCCGTGAAAACATCTGCCAGCTGGTCTGCACATCCTCTGAGCACCCTGCCAGGAATGTTGTCTGGTCCAGCAGCCTTCCGCAGGTTGACTCTCTGTAGAGTCTTCCTCACATCGGCCGTGGTTAGACACAGCACCTGGTCATTGGGAGGAGGGGTGGTCGGTCACAGGCAGGTGATGTTGTCCTGTAGTTGGTGATGGCCTGGATGCCATGCCACATCCGGTTTGGAGCGTCTGACTAGTGGACTGTATGCTGGGATTAGCATAACAGAGATGTGGTCCGAGTAGCCGAGGTGGGGGTGGGGCTCCGCACAGTATGCGCCGGGGATGTTTGTGTAAACAAGGTAGAGCACATTCTTCCCTCACGTTGCAAAGTCCACATGCTGATGGAATTTAGGGAGCACTGACTTGAGATTTGCATGGTTGAAATCTCCGGCAACAATAAACAGTCCGTCAGGGTTTGAATTTCTGCAGCTTGCTAATAGCCCCATACAGTTCACAGAGTGCATCTTTAGCATTAGTGCTGGGGGGAATGTACACACCAATTACAAGGACAGTAGTGAATTCCCATTGTAAATAACATGGTCTGCATCTAACAGTCACAAACTCCACCAGCGATGAGCAGTAACTAGAAACTAGCACCGAGTTCTTGCACCATTCCATGTTGATGTAAACACACAAGCCACCGCCGCGAGCCTTACCGCACAGAGTTCTGTTTCTGTTGGCATGAAACGAGGCTAGCCCATCTAGCTGAATGGCGGCGTCCAGCCAGGCCAGCCAGGCCAGCCGTCTAGGGTTTGTTTTTAGCCTAGCACGGACCCCCGCCCTCTTGCCGCGCTTCTGCTTTCTCGCGCACCGCTTGTGACCAGCCAACTCCTTCCATGCCAAGGGCTGGAGGACTGGTCCCCGCAGCAAGCCAAGATCGCGTAGCTTCTCCAACAGATCATCATGCAGAGTAGCTGTAGTGTTGTTTCTGAAGTTTAGAAGTGTCTGCCGGTAGTATACACGAACACCGGTAGCTCCGATGTCCATGTGCCGTTAAAAGTTAGGCTAAAGACAAAAATAGCACCATTTTGTATCCGGAGTGGCCACTACGTGCTACTGCTGTGCCACCATCTTGGACTTCCTAAACCTAATAGTGTAAGTGAGATGCCCCTACTTCAAGGTAAGTTGCACAAATAACTATAGACTGTATCGCCCATTAACAATTAGTAGTTAATTCTTTTTCTCTTTTTTAGGAAACTGGACTTTTCTTTGAAAGAATTGGCTCTGGTTAAATGAAAGAATGAAATAAAACAAATAATTGATGACAAGTTCTCTGAAGTCTTCTTTTAGCTTTGGATAAACCATTCAACACTTCTGTTTAACTCTTCATACACAAGTTTCCCAGAATTAAATTCAACATCAGATTTTCAAACAGCACTGGTTATCTCAAACAAAAGTCTGAACCATATAAATGACTTTTGCAATTGAATTCAAATGATTCACTTCAAATGAACTCTGAAATAACTCTTGACTCAGTTCAAACAACTCTTATGAATCAACATATGATTCAGTTCTCACACCAACCCAGTTCAATTACTTAGTTCAAGTTCACAGTTCAGTTCAATCTATATCAGTGAAGAGTTCACGTGTGTGTGTGCAAAGAATGTTTGTACTAGTCTGTAGCAACCATGAGATGACTTGTGATGACGAAATGAACAGCAGGAGCAAGCCAGTGAAGAGATGTCGTCAGGATGGCAGGTTAATAATAAAAACACATGAGCAAAAACTCAGCGTGGCCCAGGAAAAACTTGGGAACTTTCTGGAACAAAATGGTGCAGCTCAGCCACAGCACGCACTGACTCGGTCTCAAAAGAAAAGTGTTTCCCAAAAGCAAAACTGATCGTAGGCGATGGACAGTCTCGACAAAAATTCTCAGAGAGAGCAGAAAAATTAAACACTCCATGAAAAACTCACTTCCAGTTCATATACACATTCTCACGCACCAACAAGTGCACTTAAATGATGGTTTAATGGTTTAATGATGGTTCAGAGTGGGGAGAGTTGTACACCATAAGGTGAGGGGAAGGAGATGGCATTCTCAGAAGTGCGGGGAGTCAGATCCATTTCCTCAGTAAAACAGAGATGCAGAGTGATGTCCTCTGCAGGGCAGAGAGGCAGAGTGATGTCCTCAATGGAGCAGAAAGGCAGAGCAATGTTCTCAGCAGGGTAGGGAAGGGGGGAGATGACAGTGAACAGGGAGGCATGTTATGCTATATTGCTTTTTAGGCTAAATTAAAAGAAATATAAAGTGATAACTCAGTTTACTACTACTGGAATATAGGGTATTACATTATACAGTACATTTAATACAAGTTTAAAGCCCTTCTAAACGAAGCGAATGTTAAATTAAACTGATAAGTTGATGGTTCGTTCAGGTCATGGTCTGAGAAACTGCTAGAAACTTGGAATTTCATTCACTCTGTTTTCAAAGCCATTTTCACCCCTGTTTACGTGTGTGCGTGCGTGCATGTGTTTGTGTTAGATCAGTTTCTGTGTTTTAGAATAGTATAAAGTCTTGTCTGATTTTTAAAGGTCAGTGCCTTGTGTCTCTCTGCTTCAAATTTATTGCATTAAACTGCCAATCTTGTTACTGTGCTCTTAATATAGTGTCTCACTATATTTAGGATATTATTGCCAGTGGCCACGGAGGTAATATCCCATACACAATTAATAAATACACTCATTTCAACTTATTGCTGGACGAATAGTTGATCAGCTATTAAAAAAATAAGTTTACAAATTTCCCCTTCTGAGCTAAACAGCTAATTTCCTTACATATTGGTGGAGAATACATCAGCTTAACCTAAATAGCTAATTTCCTTACATATTGGTGGAGAATGCAGGCAGTTTAATCTAAATTGTAAGCACTGACCAAGTCACAGGTGTGTATCTTTTCTGTTATTGTGGATAATAGAGAGACAGAAAAGACGAGTCTGATGTGTTAATGTGTGATATAGGCATTCAGCCGGTTTGCTGTGTGAATAGATGCAAAGTGATAACTCGGTTTGCCTCCCTAGTGTTAACCTGCAGTAAATGTTAAATTAATTTGCCCCTGTTAGGACCAAGAAATCTCCTCTCAGTGCGTTGAGGATAGAATTAAGCGTGTTCCTTAATTTCTTCCTAAAAGGCCTCATGTTGTAGCTAGACTGATCCACTGTGTGTTCCAGTGTTATTCAGGTAGCTATCTGACTCCCTGTTCCGAGCGAGGAATATCAGTCACAGTAAACTGCAGTAATTAAAGTGCCCCTGTCAGGACGAAGAAATCTCCTCACAGTACGGTAAAGATAAGAGTTGAGAGTGTTCCTAAATCTCTTCTTAAAAGGCCTTGTGTTATAGCTAATTTGATGCATTGCGTGTTCCAGTGCCATTCAGATAGCTATTTTTACTCCCAGGGTTAGCCAGTAGAGTGAACTTATGCTTGTCCTTTTGTGTCTGCTAGCAGAGTTAGTTGGGAAAGCTATGTCTCTCAGTGTATTACTGTGTCAGTGTCCGAGTGCATCTTGAATGTGAAGTTTTGTTTGAACCTGATTAAGTAAAGTTAGAATAAATTTGTGTAACCAGCAGCGAAGAAACCCTGTTGTATTTGTGTGTCCAGAGAAGCTCGCACGAAAATTTAAGATCCGTTGATATCGCAATTATTAGATTATTGTAATCGTATAAGGTGCAGTGAACCTGCCTCTTTAAGTTTTATCTCACTTTAACAAACTGAGTTTTAAGCACCACACCTTAAAGCGGGCTACAAGTGGTGTTTATTTGCGTAGCGCTGGAATGCACCGACCTTTCATATAAAAAGTTCTTAAACTGTGTGCATCAGTCTTCACACACACATGCTCAGTCTGACGACGCCATCTTGTAAACAAACTCTCAGGTGTAGCTAAGCTAACCTGAAACAGTAGTGTTTACATTGAAGTTTATGCTTAAACCCTTAGCCTCGAAGGTTAGCGGTTAGCGATTAGCATGTTGTGGCTCGCAGTAATCGAATACAGCTAGTGTTTTGTTAAAGTAATTAACCCTCATACTTATTTCTCTCTTTTCTGTTCCATTTACTCTTCTCCCTTCTTGCTATTTTCCCCTCAGTTCACTTAGAAGGAAAAGACTTACCTACAACTACTTATTGTGTGAAATTGATATTTAATCAAGCTATTCAATTTTACTGAAAACACTGCAGTGTAGATACTTCCCCATCAAGTTAAAGTCACACAATAATTAGTTCACTTTTAAGGCATTTGACACTCTGGTGTCCTTGCTTTACAAGTGTCACTTAGACAGGAGACACTACTATCCCTTACTACGAGTTTCAAGGTGAATCAGAGACAACTCTCTTTCAATTTAAGCTCATTCCACATATATAATTGTACATCAGCTGCAAGCGATTCAGTACTCGTAGTTAAGCATAACAGCAGCAGGGCCCATTCGTGGATTTGATACACTTGTCAGTTCAGACAGTCTCCTTCATTTAATCAGGTTACTCAAGTCATTCCTGTTCTTCCCTGCCCTCTTCTATCTCTTCTGTCCCATTTTCTAGACCAAGCCGTGGGAACCATCAACAAACACTAAAACAAAAGGGGGGAGAGAGAAAAGAAGAGTCCCATGAAATAATTGTAAAGTCGAAACTTATCGCTTATTTATCCCAAATCTGGTCCTTTGATTTAGTTCCTCTCATTTGAACAGAAAAGGTCCCTCTTTCTTCGAAAAAATTTGTGTTTCTTTTTAGTTTCTCCTTTACTTGTTTGTTCTGACTTGTGTTGCAGGAAGAAAGACTCCACCGTGCTAGTCATTCTCCCTCAGTCAGACCACAAGTCATCAACACACTCCTCTAGAGGTTCACAGTCACAGTCAATGAAACAATACTTAGCTGTCCACTACACCAAGGCCCCAATACAGTGTAAAGATCTGTGTCAGTCTCGTCAACGCCAGGTTCCCCCACAGTGCGTCAACATGCCTCAGATCACAGATCCCGTCACCCACTGGGAAGAATTAGAGGCATAGCTGAGCATTGCGACGAACCGCCTCACACCCAAAGCCTTCAAATTATTATT
>CM040999.1:13313532-13339494 GCA_022985145.1 Pangasius djambal | reverse complement strand
TATATCGCGGGCAGGGAGGAACACACAGCCTAAAACGCTGCTTGCTCTCGCCCTTAGTTTTATCCTTAGCCTTAGGCATGCTTCGGATAAAGAACAAAATCAGACAGACAAGACAAACAATATAACATAGAGCGCTTGCTGAAACACAGTAAGCTAACGCGGGGCTCGTCGCTCGGGCTTTTATGCTTCCGGGTCGCTATGTCACCCCGCCCGTGACGTCTCGCCCATCCATTGGACGGATTAGACACGTGATTCAGAGTGCGGTCACGCGGGGGCGTTCCCATAGCGTTTCGACGCAGCTCAAGTTCCTGAAAGGGAACTTCTCTTCCTGGGTTTTCCTCAAAAGTGTATGTAAGTGACAACACTGTCTGCTTCATTGCAGTCCATGTTCCCTGTGGTGAGTTTCAGTGATCCTCAAACTCAATAGAGTGAAACAGCAATTGTTATCCACAATACAATATCAGACTTTGAGTGATGCAAATCATCAAAATAAAGCAGTATTAACGGTTTTTAGATTCTCAGATATGGTATCCACACCATTTATAAGTGCTGTCTGTTATTGTCTGGCAAAGCACACAATCAAACACTACCAACAAAACCAACAAAAACCATCCTGGCAGTCGAGGAAGTAGAATGGAATGTTATTTATGGAATGGTGGTTCTGTGACTGAGTGGAGGGCTGCCAGGCCACATAGGTCACACGGAGTGGATGAGAATGGTCAGTGGAGAAGCAGGATGTAGTTCCTCTTTTATAGACTACCCATGTGAGCTGATGGTGACAGACATGAGGTGACAGACATGAGGAGTAGCTATTGCTACTTGGAAAAGAAATGAGCAAATGGGAATACTTGACTAGTTCTGAAGGAAACCAGGTGTAGAACCATGTTTACAAACATAACCTTCAGCTTCTGTGAAACAATTTCACAGAATTTCCTATTTCACAGTATTTCCCTTAATTTGTATGTAGTCTGACAACTAACTGAAATGATTTTTAAGAGTCACAACTACAAGTTGATTGATCTGTATGAATGTATAAAATTATTCATTAGAGTGAAATCAACAGCATTTTATAAATTTGGTGAGTGTTGAGGCACTTACAGGTCCACATGGGGTATTCTGGATTGTCACAATGAACCCGCTTGGGTTCCGGCTTTTGGCTAAAACATACTGACATGTAGCTGGGAAGGTGTAAACACGGCCATCAAAAGATTGAAAATACAGGTTTCCTGTAACCGAACACTCCCCTGCAACATATAACACACATAACATATTTATCCACCACATTACTTTCCACCTTTATGTTAGAACTGCAGGGCTAGAGTTAGAGTTATGCATATAATAAAAACATCTTCCAGTTAGCCTGTTCCCAATAATACCTTATTCAAAATATTCATAATCTAGCTAAAAAATTTTCTTCAGTGAAATAGGGTATGCTACATATTTATTTATATGTGTTGTACAATGAAAGTGACTGAAAGAACATCATATAACACACTACCCCTCACACTTCAGCACGTTATACAGGATATAGATAAAGAGGTGCCTATTTTACTATTCAAATATCTGTAAGAATTAATGAACAGATATTCATTTTACCACTAGTAGAGTAGAAAAATCTTGAATATGACAATCAAGTATACAAGTATAATTTTTTCCATGGCAATTAAACTTTCTTGCTGATAGTATGTTTATATAATTGACATGTAATATAATGAAAAATATTAAATTCACAGACCAAGTTTTACTTAAGTCAGCTTCACTGAATGATAGCTCACTATTTCAGCCTGCAGCTCTACTGCAGCAGCATGCATTCTGTTATAGGTTAAGATTGAGTGAAAATCTCATAGGATTATCAAACTTTGCATGATAACTGTGATAATGTATATTGAGTGGATGGAATATGCAGTGCATACAGCATTGCTTCTGGTGTAAAAAGGGCTTAATCTGGAAGCTCTATGTCATGTAGTTAAAAGATATTGGAAATTTATTATCACTTTTGTCACACAAGCTTTTGGCTGCCTGCTCCCAAGACTTTTTTAGGCCCAGTGCACACTGCTAACTTTCAACACCATGAGAGCGCTTTTCTCTACATGAAAATATTGCTAGACATTGCTTATGTTTTCCATGTTTTCTCCCTTTCATGTGAACATAAAGCATATCAAATACCCAGAAAGTGATATCAGTATTCAAATACTGGTGGCTCAAATAGATACCCAGGTATTCAAATATTTGTACACACTGGTAATGGCTACAGTCCCCTCTAACGGTATTGGAACAGCAAGGCCAATTTTTATTTATTTATTTATTTTTGGCTATACACTGAAGACATCTTGTTTTGAGATCAAAAGATAAATATAAGACAACAGAGCTGAATTTCAGATTTTTAGATCTAGATGTGTTAATGTAGAACATGGCACCTTTTGTTTCTCACCTATTTTCTTTTTTTAAACAAACAGCAACTGAAAGAAGCTGTGGTACAAGCCTGGAAAAGCATCACAAAAGAAGAATGCAACAGTTTGGTGATGTCGGTTATTGAAAGAAAGGTATATGTAATCAAATATTAGGTGTTATTTACTTTAAGATTATCTGTTCCTATAATTTTGCTCACCTAAAAATTGGATGTTCTGCCCCCAAACGTGCCATGTTCTACTGTAAGTTGTTTAACACATCTAGATGTAAATATCAGGAAATGACAGCTGCAGTCTCATATTCACCTTTTTATCTCAAACCCAAATGTTTTCACTATTGAGCAAAAAACATAATAACTAGCCTTGCCATTCAATACTTTTGGAGGGGACTATATTTCTAATTCTAGCTACTTAACAGTAGCTAGAACACAATATATTTTCTTGAAGTTTTAAAAGAATTTAGCACAACACCTGCATAAATTTATCAGTGGTCCAAAATAAGAATTTACCATTCCAATAGTGTCCTGAAACTCTGGATCAGTATCTGACTGTTATGGAATAGAATTTAACATATTTTTCAAACCTATTAATTTTATGCCATGCACATATTTTATTCTGTTATCAGTGTTTTACATAACCTGGAAATAGAACCGTGCAGAGAGTCATCTGATAAACACAATCCTGATATCAGATAATTAAAAAATGAGAAATTAAAAAATGTTATCAGTGCATATGATGAATATCTGAATAACAAGCTAGGGGTTAAAGAGGCTAGAATGAGCTTCCTGTAAATTATATGGATATGTGGCAAATATCATGAATATGATATGTAAAGAAGGCAGTGGTGGCTCAGTGGATGAGTAACGATTCATATTCCCACTATCTGATGTCACCCAGCCTCTGGGTTCCCTTTTGAGTCTGGCTCCTCTTAAAGTTTCTTCCTCATGTCGTCTCAAAAATTTTTCCTTGCCACCATCACCGCTGGCTTGCCCATTAGGAATCTAAACCTAAATACATATTTGGATTTCTGTAAAGCTGTTTTGTGCAGTGCCCATTCTTAAAAGTGCTATATAAATAATATTGAATTTAACTGAATTAAATAAAACCATTGTTTGATCTGTACTGATAAGTACAAGTACACAGAATTTGTCATTTAATTTTTTAAGTCAGGGTCTACTATGACTTGACATATTAATAACATTAATATGTAATAAAATGCCTTTATGACAGTTTCTCTGAAAATGATTAAAATAATGTGCTAGTAAAATGGGATAGAAGACATCTTACCTTATAAAACCAGATCTACACTGCAGTAGACATCTAGTCACTCTGGCTAGTATAGCATAGCAGCTGGTAGCCAATAAAATGTGATCAAACAAACTAAGTGAGACATTAATTTGATGTCAGGGGTGACTAAACAATGCAAGTTCCAAATAATGCTATTTGTGCTGTATGCATATTATGTTCACCACCCATGAATTAGCAAATGGAACTGCCATAATATATCTAACCCAAAGTTCCTCACCACCACCCTGCTACGCCACTGACAATCATGAACATAGGACAATAGTCTATTAGTGGAAGCTAGTCTAAAAGCCATTTTTTGGAAGGAGGAGTAGGTAAAAGCAATAGAGACTGAATAAGAGGGAAAAGAAGGATAGAGTTAAAGACTGAAAGTCCATGAACCTGGGCAGCTGTGATCCGTGCAGTTCCAAACACCCCCCACACATGTGCTAAAAGAGACGGAGACATTACAGGTATAGAGTCAATGGAAATATTTCTATAATGCTATTTACATACCATTATATTTCCAATTTTTAAAAAAAAAAAATGTCTTAAATTTTATGTCTAAATATTACAGTATGTAGACATTATATAGAGGTTATGGTTGTGTCTAACCAGTTGTTACACTCCTCCTGTATAGTGTGTCCTGAGGGGTACAGCATTCCCCGGTGTTCACAAGGACAGTCTGACGGCTTCACACAGATGCCGTCTTCATAGATTAGATCTGTCAACACACACACAGTCTATTCACTTGTCACATACAGTACACTACAGGCATAAAATATAGTCCTAGGAAAAAGGAAGTACACCCTCCTTCAATTCTATGTTTTTATTCATCAGGGTCTAAATAACAATTGTGTGGTCCTCACCACCTTCTATAAACAAACATATAACCTAAAAAAAAGATTTTAATATGTAGTCATTTCGTCAAAAAAAGTAAACCAACATTCAGAAACCAGGTGGGAAAAAATAAGTACACCCTATAATTCAGTAAGATGGTTAGCTGGTTAGACCAAGCCGGATTTTTTCAACAGGGTTGAGAGGTTGAAACATTTGTGTGCAAATGTGGGGTTTACAATTGGGGAAGAACATTATGGAAATACATAAGATACGTCTGTATTTTTGCAATTTGTTTTCCTTTTTCTCAGTTCAGTGTAACAATTGAGAGAAGCTATTTAGGGAGCTAAACAGATACATGCTTTTTCAAATGAAAGTTTTCAGGATTGAACAGTGCCATTGCTTGTTTGAAGAGCACACATGCTGCTAAGAATTGTTTTCAGGCAGGGAGTAGCCCTATTAGTATTTCATCTTTTTGTTTCTTTTTTTTTATCCCTTTATGCCATTTTCTTTGTTATGTCTAGCATTTCTGGCAAGGCCATGGGTTAAATAAGGGAGGGGTGGATGGGGGGTATTCAGAGAATAAACAGTATTTAATTGCAGTTAGTTAAATTAAAACTTGTTTTAGTCATAGCATCATGATATCAAAATCAGATCAAGTCTTTGATAACAGTATGGACTGATATTCACAGAAAAATATAGAATTCTGTGTAAACAGCAAGAACTCATATTTTTCAATAAATAAATAAATAAATAAATAAATAAATAAGTACTTGCCTAAAAGAGGCTTAACAGTATTTGAATATGCTCTTCCAAAAAGAGAACCAAACTACACCTACCTACAATACACTATATGGTCAAACGTATGTGGACACCTGACCATCAGACCAATATGTGGGCCTTCCCCAAACTGTTGCCTCAAAGTTGTAAGCATACATTTGTCTAGGATGTCTTTGTAAGCTGTAGCATTAAGATTTTCCTTCATATGAACTAAAGGTTCCAAACTAAAGAGTTCATAAAAACATGGTTTGCCAACATGGTAGCTTGATGTGGAAGAACTCAAGTGACCAGAGCCCTGACCTCAACCCCACCAAACACATTTGGGATGAATTCAGATGAGATCAGTGCCCAACCTCACCAAAGGTCTTGTGGCTGAATGGGCAGAAATTCCCACAGCTACATTCCAAAATCTAGTGGAAAGCCTTCCCAAAGGAGTAGAGGCTGTTATACCAGGGGGGATCAACTCCATGTTGATGCCCATGGATTTGGAATGGAGACATATGGGAGTGTTGGTCAGGTGTCCACAATCTTTTGGCCATATTGTGTATCTTTCTAAATTGTTACAAAGCCTAAACCTATGTATTTCCACATTTTTTTCCCCATTGTTTGTCACTGAAATTTTTAGTCTGGATTGCATGGAAACAGTTATATGGATTTGTAACAGTTTATGACTTTATACTCATTATTCTGTTACCAGTTAAACACTGCATTAAGCTATTTTTACTCCAGACATTAAGCATTAAGCTATTTTTACTGCTCACATTGCATAACACGATGTCTGAATGCAAATCTCATGACTAATGTGATACTCATAGTGAAGGAATACTTCATGATGTAGGTGCTCATACTGCGCAACCTTAAAAGATGCAGTATACCAAATTGCTGCTTGATCAGACTTATGGTTCCTAAAAACAGTTATTTGAATTTATCACTACCCTATTTTTTTTGGGAGGAAAGATTAAGGTTAATTTTAATACATCCTTTTGAGTCTCACCAGGATACTGTGGACATTCATTGTACAGTGCGCTGTTCTCGTGTCCTACCTGGATGCACAGCTTGGTAAACATTGTAAATAAATTGTACAGTAAAGTATAAATTTATGTTTGATTATTTGGATTCATTTTTTTGTTCATTTATCTAGATATCTAGCTGTCGTAACCATCTTGAGTGAAATTGAGCTAGCTAGTTAGCAGCTTACCAGGCAGGCAATATTAATTTTGTCAACCTGATTTGGAGAAAAGTAATTTTATGCTCTTACTTATGAGGGAAGACCACCAAAATGAAGTATTTGGACAGTGGCAGAGTTTTTGTTATTTTGCCTTTATAAACCACCACAATGGATTTGAAATTTTCCTGGAAGACCATGGAAAACAACTAAAGTGGATGATCCTTTACTTGGTGAAGAAAAATCCCTTCACAACATCAACAGAAGTCAAGAATACTCTGGAGAAGGTAATCATGAATGTAAGTACAGAGGGTTTACAACAAGGTGCAAACCACTGGTAACATTCAAGAACAGGAAAGCCAGATTAGACTTTGCCAGGAAACATCTAAAAAAGCCTCCCATGTTCTGGAATAAGATTCTTTATACTGATGAAACCAAGATTAACTTGTACCAGAATGATGAAAAGAGAAAAATATGGTGAAAGAAAGGAACAGCTCATGATCCAAAGTATACCACATCATGTGTCAAACATAGTGGAGGCAGTGTTATGGGCATGTATGGCTGCCAATGGAATGGGCTCACTGGTGTTTATTGATGATCTGAATGCTGACAGAAGTAACAAGATGAATTCTGAGGTGCATAGGGCTATACTCTCTGCTCACATTCAGCTAAATGCTACAAAACTGATAGGACTCCGCTTCACAGTGCAGGTGGATAATGACCCTAAACATACTGCGAAAGCAACTCAAGACTTTTTGAAGGTAAAGAAATGGAATATTCTTTTATGGCCAAGTCAGTCACCTGATCTCAACCCAATAGAGCATGCTTTTCACTTACTGAAGACAAGGCTGAAGGCAGAAAGACCCACAGACAAGCAGCAACTGAAGGTGGCTGCAGTGAAGGCCTGGCAAAGCATCTCCAGGGAGGAAACTCAGAATTTAAGTTTTGAGAACATGGGATCCAGACTTCAGGCAGTCATTGACTGCAAAGGATTTTTATCCAAGTATTAAAATTATGGTTATATTTACATTTGTCACTTTGTCCAAATACCTTTGAGCCACTGAAAATGGAGGTACTTTGCTGAAAATGGCTGTAATTCCTAAATAGTAAATGCCATATTTTTGTGAAACCTCTTAAAATAAAGCTGAAAGTCTACACTTTGATCACATCTTGATTGTTTTACTTCAAATTCATTGTGGTGGTGTATAAAGGCAAAATCATAAAAACTCTGTCATTGTCCAAATACTTCCAGACCTAACTGTATATACTCCTGTGCTTCCCCTGTTTTCAAAACCACTAGCTGCCACCATTAGAAATATATTCTTAATATTAACTTAAAATTAAAACGAAATAGATTTTCTCTCCCAACTCCATTTGTAAATCAAGCAACCCCTAGTTTGGGAACCCCTGAACAAGACATATTAAGACTCTACAAATGATTAGAAATGCCATGCATACATCAAAAATGCAACAATTGTGCTCTCTTTTAACAAAAAATTCAGCTTTCATTTCCTGATATTTACATCTAGATGTGTTAAACAACTTAGAACATGGCACCTTTTGTTTAATCCAACTCCTTTTTTCAAATGATCAAAAAATTGGAACATGTGATTGACAGGTGTTACTTGTTGCCCAGGTGTACCCTGTTATACTGATTGTTTAAACAATTAATAGGTCTGAATGTCTACTCTTGTTTTGATCCCTGTGTTTCATCTGTGTTGTTAAAAAAGATAAACCTACATGAGAGCTGTCTATGGAAGAAAGAAAGCCATTTTGAAGCTGAGAGAAGAGGGAAAATTGATGAGCGCCATTGTACAGGCATTGCAGAAGAATAAGCACCATTCAAAGAAGACTTTGAGAGCAGAAATATAGAGACCATACCACAAGCTTCTTCAAACCACTCATCAGTAGTAAGAATTGGAAGACAAGACTGGAATTCACAAAGAAATACAAAGATTAGCCACAAAGGTACTGGAACAAAGATTAATCTCTACCAAAGCGATGAATGACCAAAGTGTGGAGAAAGAAAAGACCTGCCCAATTGAGCATTCATTTCATTCTCCTGAGGAGGAGAATGAAGGGAAAAACCCCTGAAAACAAACAACAACTGAAAGAAACTACAGTGCAAGTCATGCAAGTACAGTCATGGAAAAGCATCACAAAAGAAGAATGCAGTAGTCTGGTGATGTCATTGGGTTGTCAGCTTGTTGCAGTTATTGCAAGCAAGGGATAAGCAACCAAATATCAAGTGTTATTTACTGTAATTTCTTTAAGTCTATGTTTGCTCACCTACAAATTGTGTGGTCTGCCACCAAAGGTGCCTTGTTCTAAGTTGTTTAACACATACAGATGTAAATATCAGGAAATGAAAGTTTAAATTCTGATCTATTATCTCATATTCAGCTTTTGAGCTCAAACCCAAAATGTCTTCAGTGTTTAGCAAAAACAGATGTATTAGCCTTGCCATTCCAATACTTTTGGAGGGAACTGTAAATGATGGTTTCATAAGTATAAACAAAATGCAAGTTTAATTTCCTATTCACCGTCTGGACAGTAGCAGCCATCCAAACACTGTAGTTTGCTGTCAATGCAGATGTGTTCAATATTGCAGTGCACAGGACAACATGTGATGCACTCTTTGTAAAGGAGCTCTGCAGGGCATTCAATTCCTGCACAAACCAAAATCAAACACAAAGATTTCACATTACATAAATTTCAAACTATAAAAAATGATTAAAAAATGCATAACACCATGCATATTACAAAACACACATGTACAGTTGGAGTCATTTCTCTAATATAAGATTCATAAAATGCCACACTATTTTTTATTGTCTAACTCATTCTCTTTCAAATACAAATAGAGATTTAGACACAACATTACACACAACAAATATCACACAATTCATCATACAACTCAACACTAACCAGCAAATATTGCTTAAGTGTTACATACCACATAAAGGAAAATGTGTTCTCCAGTTGTGTAATGGGTGTCCAGCATGAGCACATGCTCTTGTATATTCAGTGAACACTTGACAAACCATATCACCACTGGAACCAGACCTACCCATTGGAATTATTAACATTACGAAACATATAAATCACACACACACACACACACACACACAATATTATCACCAAAAGAAATAAAATTACTATGATACAAATTTACTATTTATTAGAATTGGCTGCTGCAATTGATTAGTGATTTAATCGATTAATAAAGAGCTCATAAATCATCTAGCTTCTCAAACCTTGTGTGTGCTCAATAAAAATGCAAAAACACCAGCCATGTATCTAAATGTGATTCTATGAACATGGATAACCACCAGGGGAGCTGAGAATCACCTGACTACCTTCTTGTGTGTGCATGCTGAAACCTTCCAACAAAGTCACAAATTCACCATATGACAAAGTATTTGCTATAAATATTGTTGTCATACAGCCATTGTTTCCTTGGAACATTCTCACCAAAGTTCCTAAATCAGTGCGGGTTCGATATGACAGGGAACACTGGTGTTTATCCAGTGTTCACTGAACCACAGGTCGATATGTAACTAGTGTTCTATTTCACCTCCTAACTGATAGGGATAGTGAGCATCACTTGCCACAATGTCATGAGGACTCACTGGAAAGGTGTTTACAAATGAATACCACACTCACACCACCGGGAGGGGTGAAGTTAACCCTGAAAAGCACGGAGAAAGAGCACAATGATGTCCGGGTAGCAGCAGTGCAGACACCTTGGAAGAGCACACATTTAAGTGATGCCCATGAGGAGGAGACACTGGCATATGGAGGGTGGCATGTTATGGTAGGGGCTGGGAATCTTGCAGGCCTTATGGGACTCCAACACGGTCGGAGATCGAATGGCAGGTTGTGGGAGAGAGTGTTGGCTAAAGGTGCCTTACTCTTCTCAGAAAGGTTAAGGAAGGTTAAGGTTAGGAACCCACAGCATAAAGCCATCCACGGTGCTGTGGTGCTGGTGTGTCACAATGGCCACCACATACATCTTTAGCATAGATGGAGATTCATCTATAGAGTAGATGGAAAGGCCAGTTGTAGGCCAGTTGGTCCTGTCCCTGCAGGATGTCTGGCTCCACCAGGGAGAACCACAGCTGGCAAAAATTGGATTTGGCATTGTCAGTGGAGTCCACCTGTCCCTTGCCAAACCACTTCTGGTTGCAGATTCCACTCTCCTGGGCTTATGCACTGTCTTGATAGTGCAGTACAGGTAGGTCAGTTGCTCTTAATGAAGCTTAATATGGGCGAGCCCACATAAGGAATTACATATTCATGCAAAGCATAGAAAGCCATCTGTCTTTGTACCACCCTAGAGATTGATGTATCTGACTGTCACAACATTGTCCAAATGGACCAGCACTTGACGATGTTGGAGTGACAATGTGGCTAGCATTCTCCATGAATCTACAGTACCTTCACACCAATGAATTGTGTAGCCTGTTTTGGTACTACTGAGTTGACAGTGAGATAGATCACCATAATGTGTGTGAGTTGGAGGCATCTAGGAGCCAGCCATCTAATCATGGTAGTATCCTGATCCTCTGGCCATCAGAGTTAAGAGACCTGCTTGCATACATCTTGAGATCACCCATGATTGTAGAGAGAGGTCAAATTTTAGAACTTTTATGTGGAGTGTTCATTGGGTAGATGCACTGATATGAACCAGTCCTGTGGCTTCCTACATGAAATATATTTAATAGCCTTAGAATGTGAATGGGGAGGGCTTTTAGGAACCAGTTCAGCCCTCTCAAATCTTGATTCAGACAGAAACTACAGCCTTTCTTCTGAACAAGAAAATATGCTGAGTAGAACCCCTTGTTCTGAACAGTAGTGTTTAAGTCTCAAACAATGCTGATGGACTTTTGTGGTCTTGAAATGTAGAATCAGACCACAGTAACCTAAGACTGCCATGAGGATGGTCTATTTGTTTGTGGAAAGTTGCCCCATGTCCTGGCCCAAGTGACCCATTTCTAGGAGCTAGGCTTCTCTTGCTGACCCTCCATAGAGGGATCAATATCTGCAGATTGAAACGATCACTCCAATACAAGCAATAGCATAATTAATGAATTGCCTACATGTGCCATGCATGAGGTATCATAAGATTTCACTAGAATGTCATCAGTGTGCCTGTACTTGGTGCTAGAACATTGTGCAATTAGACAGAGACAGGTATGTGAACAGGTAAGAAGAATGGTTCTTTGGGCAATAAAAAAGGCTCTATTCAATGAGCTTCTGGCAAGGTTTCACTGCTAGAATTACTGATTTCAGTAAGTCATGTCTGACACCAGGTTGTCCATACATTTACAGTGTGCCTCAGATACATTTCTGGGCTTTTTACTATGCTTATTAGTCATTGTCTATATATATGGTGTTCACAACTAACAAATTGCCAGATTCAACCTAAAATCATGCACAGTCAGGTCAGGGGATGTCTGAACCAAAGACTGCTTCCTAACTGCTGAGATAGTGAATGCATTGCTGGGGCTCCTCTTTGGCTTCAAAGGGGTTCAGACATTAACTGTATGAGTGTGAATCTGGTAGCAAAGCTCATTAGTCACGCAATGCAGAAGCTGTGTATTAGCTGAAACAGCTAACTAAGCAATGTACTGAGATCAGCATGTGTTAAGGTGCAGAAAATACTTTAGTAATACACAGAGGTAAAATGTAATTACAGGCCACTAGCATGTCCAATGGGTCAGGATATGGGCATTTAGAGGAAAATATGACAAGGAAGATCCATCTGACAACATGGAGAGTAATATAGGTGATGGAGGGAAGCTGACTCTTGCTCCGGTGAGATTGCCAATGTGGCTAAACTACTGGGCTAGCTAGACGGTCACATTGTGAATTTGTTGAAGATCTCTGCATGCGTGTGCATGCATACAAAAAGACATCTAGGTGATTCTCATTGTCCCTGGTTAGGAGGGGTTAGATAGAACAACATGTTATGGTACAAAGAAACAACAAAAGCACAGCTAGCTTTACATTATCTACTGCTTTATATTACACAATACAATAGCCTAACGTTAGATATTTAGCGAACTTTACCACTGCTGAACTGTGCTTAATATCCTCATGCACAGTTAGGTCATTTGTATACAATAAAAAAGTGAAACTGATGGCAGCTTATTAGCTAGCAAATTTGGATACTTTTTTAATAAACATACACAGCATAATAGCTTAGTGAAATCAATTGGTCCCTAGAACTTTCAATTTATTTTTTTAAGTGGTCCTTTAAATTAAATGTGTCAGTACGATATCCAAGAATGCAGGATAGGGTGCATCAGCACATCTATGTACTTAAATACATATTAAGAAACGTAAATATGTACTTGTCTCAAGTCTATGCATGACTACAATGGTCAAATAGATTCAAGCACTGGATGATTAAATATGCAATAAAATGAAATAAGCTACATTAGTTATGGAGAGATGAGGTTATTTAGAAAAAGTCTGGAAAACTGTCTTTGTAGTTTCTAATATGGTGTCAGTGTCAGTGATCTGATACTTACAGGCAGAGGTCATTAGAGCAGCTGGCCATGTATGAATATGGACTGACAAATTCATGGCAGGATTTAAATGGATCTTTCAGTAAAGATGTACACACCTCCTCCACTTTCTGGATTAAAAAAATCCTGCATTACTGGAGCATTTTCTATGTACAGTACTAATTCACATATGTGTGTATACAGTACCAGCAGATTATGGGGTTCTTGTGCAGAACAGGGAAATGAGTAGAGAGATGGCACCATCGGACATGTGAGCTGCTGTGGCTCCTCTTCCATCCAACTGTTCCCAAACATGGCAAGATTGTCTGTGAACACACCTGGACCACCCAAAGCACAATTATTAATCTTCTTACCCAATCACAGCATAAAAAGCATATCTGAATTATTCGCATTGCAGCATTAAATCAGAGAATGTGACACAAAACAGGGCAAGCTCCTTAAAATCAATATTAAAAAGACACCATGAAGCTCTAGTCACTAGTGTTGAGCTCCTGTTGTGAAAAGACACATAGTTACCTGCCACTTTATTAGGAACACCTGTATGCAATTATTCAAACAGACAATCATGTGGCAGAAGCACAATGCAAAAAATCATGCAGATACAGGTCAAGAGCTTCTGGTACTGTTCACATCAAACATCAGAATGAGGGAAAAATGTGACTTTGACAGTGGCATGTGTTGGTGACTTTGTAGGTGCCAGACAGACTCAGTGACTTTTACTATTTCCAGACAGGCTGCTTTGAGTATTTTAGAGACTACTGATTTCCTGGGATTTTCATGCACAACAGCCTCTAGAGGTTACACAGAATGGCGCAAAAAACAAAAAACACCCAGTCAACAGCAGTAATGTGGGAGGAAACGTCTTGTTGATGAGAATGGCCAGACTGGTTTGAGCTGACAGGAAGGCAGAAAAGCACATTGAACCAACTCTAGAAATCTCTTACTATACACAAAAATTGAACACCTAATGATTAGATAAATATCACCTGATCTTTGTGCAATCTTCTAACATAATTTTACTCCACTTCCTAAAACAACAGAAAACAAGTAACCCATTGGAACACAATACCACTGTCTATTATAATATACAGTTAGGTCCAGAAGTATTTGGACAATGACAGAGTATTTGGACAAAGTGACATAATTGTACATATAACCATAATTTTAATACTTGGATGAAAATCCTTTGCAGTCAATGACTGCCTGAAGTCTGGAGCCCATGTTCTAAAAAAATCTAATTCTGAGTTTCCTCCCTGGAGATGCTTTGCAAGGTTTTCACTGCAGCCACCTTCAGTTGCTGCTTGTTTGTGGGACTTTCTGTCTTTCTTCATGACAAAGGGGTAGCAGAGTGTATGAGTGAATGAGATAATTTATGTATTTCGGATTCCCCAAGCATATTCAGATAGCATTACCTAAACCTGATGTGACAGTTTGAAGATGGCTTTTTTCAAATACAGCACCAGATAGCTGTAACTGTGATTGCATCAATTTACAAAAGTTAATTCATACAATATTGCCTACAGCCACAAAAAAAAAAAAAAAAAAAACCTTACCATAGCTGGTTTTCAAATCATCCTGGACATCTGCATTGAAGTTGCCACACAGTCCGCAGGTGCGACCCACAAATTCTGGACTCATTTTAATATAGATGGAGCTGCTAAGGCCCTGCCATGCCAGCATGAAAACCTGATGCTGTGATACCAAGATGTAGTCAGAGATCCGCTCCAGCTCAATATCATGAAAGTTATGAGGGAGCTGTAGACTAGAGGAGTAAAAATAAATATTGTTAGAACTATATGCACCAGTGCTTTCAATCCTTGTGATCTTACATACTGTATATGCTTGTGTTTTTGCTGCTCTGACACACCTGAAACACACACATAATTCAAGCCAGAAGCTGACAAAACAGTAATGTCAGTGTTGATTGCAGATGTCCAAGGTACAGTCCAAGGTACAGTAATTACAACCAGAACAATACCCATACTGTACTCTGTCACTGCTTTTAATTGGATTTTGTAGTTATTCCAGTTTAAGGCTATATTTTCTCCAAAACAAAACAAGTTTGAACCTTGTTATTGCATTCAGAGTTTTAAGTCAGTGACTTAATATAAAAAGATATTTACACAATACTGAAATGATCCATATTCCACGTAAGCTTACTTAAGTGCTTAAATTGATTTTCCGGGTGGTCCTTTCGGATTATTAAAATTACTCATTCATACCATTGTACACAATTTCAGTATTGACTCCTCGCTATACACATAGTTCAACTCTGGATATGGCCCTTCGTCAAGACAATATAATACTGATACGCAAATGTTTTTTTTTTTTTGTAATAACATAATCACTTTATTATTATTATTATTAGTAGTAGTAGTAGTAGTAGCAGTAGTAGTAGTAACAGTAATTTATTATTAGAATTTAATTATTTATATCATAATAATTTTAACTAACCCTGTAAGAAAAGCTACAACTGATTTTTTTTAACTTAAGCGAACATGCCAAAAACATTCATACTTTACATTAATATTTCATTATCTAATGATTAAAAACTAAGGATGAATAACTGGCTGCATTTCTATTTTATGTTTGAAGCTAGCTAAGCTAAATAATGTTAATCTAATGATGATTTTAGGCAGTTAATCACAGTAATGACAGTTGGTTGACAGTTGAAGAATTTGTAAAAGTTGTCATCCCTAGTATAAACTCATTATTTCAAACTATTGGAATTATCAGGCACTTCAATGTGCTCAAACATGAATGCTAAAAAAAAAGCCATATGATGAAGCATGTAATGAAGTTAGTGGGACCACAGTCTCTTTCCTCCTGAACACATAACATATCCTCACCCCAAACCAGTATATAACAATATAACAATATACTGTAGATCAACTGTACACTGTATCTCTGCAATGCTACACGGTTTAAGCTATACACACATTTAAGTGCTAAACATTCTAATCATAGAGCATAATTTATAATTAAACAAAAATTGTGTTCATCTGACAGATTTTGTAATTGAAAAGTTTTAATTTACAAAACAAAAATAGTCACATTAGCACAAGCACTCATACTGTATATGCAAAACTTAGCACTGTCATATATTTAATAAAACCTTTTAGTATTTTTTTTTACCTTTGACCTTTGAATGTGACATTGAATCCTTGTAACCTAATCTCGCCTACCCATGGCAAGAAGAGGCTTACTGATCGTCTGCAGGAGTATGGATTAGAATTGCATTCTCGATCATTATGGACCTGCAAAAGACAGCACAGAAAAGGATATGCAAAATAGCACATAAACATAAGATAAATGTGTTTCTACACATCATAATTCTTTATAGGATTCCTCCTTTTAGTCATTAAAGTTACTGTTGACCAGCCCTTTAATTCAGTGACAAATGATCTTGGCATTTAATCCACAGATAGTCCACAGATAGTCCAAGCTTCACTAATCTGAATTCCCATCAGTGAATCTTTGAGAACAAAGCTAATGGTGTTTGCCTTTGTGGCCCTGCCCATAATTACTCTATTAAACTAGAAGGGACATAAATGATTCCAATAATGAGATCATTTTCCCTAAACTGGCCCAAACCTACACACACACACACACACACACACAATTAAACAAGCACAGCTCTACTGTCGAATAAAATACAACTCTACTACCGTTACAGCTAAACTACAGCTAGATCTAACCCAAAAAACCTGCTAATGAATCTCGAATTTTAAAAAGCATATGTCACTTTTTATGTTAATAAAACTACCACACAAATAAACTTTATCAAAAACATTGTACCTGTTCAACAACATTGGATGACATGATTCTGTGAATGTGTATGTACCTGTATGAACACATTTGATTTTGTGTTGTCCTCACAGCCTTTCAGGAGTGTATAGCTGCACTTGCCAGGGAAGTAGTAGTAAAGGCCATCAAATGTCTCATAATTGTATTGCCCCCATGATCGACATGCCATCTCTCTCTCCAAGCCTGTATTTGGAACTAAAACATCTCCCATATTATTTGCATGCTCAGAAGCATTGCAGATATTGTATATTTAAACTCCAAGTCAAGAGTGCAAAATGGGTTTTTTGTAATTCGCTCAGTTGAGTCCATGTCAATGCCAGGTACCGTTTTCTATTTATTAAATAATTGTTTTATTGATTTTATATGTGATTATATATGACGTAGATCTCTCAAACTTACAGTGAAACTGCCAACAAGTAAACAGCTAAATAAACATTCATTTATTTAGCTGGTCAGCTCAGAATATTCAAAGTATTATGAATATTCAAAGAGAAAATCCTAAATGTTAATACGTACCTGTTTGGCAGTGTGATCCAGTAGCCTGATAGAAAGAACAGTTGCAGGAGTCTGGATAGAGACAATGATCCCCATTCAGACATGGAAACATACAATGATCTGTACTCCCTGTAGAATTAAAAGTGCTGCATATTATGATTTGTTTGTGAGTATGCCACCAAATATTAAAATCTATCAATTTTGGCACTTTTTTGTGCAAGAAAATATTGTGAGTTAAACATTACAAACATATCAACCATATTGAGAGGATCCATGCACTGCCCTCAAAGACATGATTATGTTATAAATGTATTCAGTTTTTCATCTTGTTATTTGACTATTATGCTGTGTTTGGGAAATTAAAGCTGTATTATTGTTATTATTTCCAATAATAATTTGATTATAAATAAAGGAGTAGTTCACAAGATAGTTCAGTTGTGCATGGTTAAATATCAATAGATATAGATATATTGCTAGCTTTAGCCACAGAAGTGGCCCCTACCTATGGATCTGCGGGCAGCCCATGCTTCACTTGGCTCTGAGGATTTGTTGTTTAACTGGACTTGCTTTGAAAGGAAATGCAGTTAACACAATGCATATTAATGAATAACAGTTTAGGAGTAATCATACTGAAGCAACCAGTTTAATCAGTGTAATGCAACAGCACTTGGTTCAAATGAAATGAAATGAACCTTGAACCTTGAAACTAAAAGGCAAGGTGAGATGAGGTGGTCTCCAAATTAGCATTCCAAAACATCCTTTCAACAAAGCTGAACAATTTAACAGTTAGGCCCTCATGATCAGCTTTCACAAGAATGTAGGTATACTGATACCTCGTTAACTTTGTGGTCATGTTTTTGAAGGTACCTCGAGTAAGATGTAAGTGCACTTTATAACAATAAAATATGTCAGATCACCTGTGAACCTATTTTAAAATTATCATCTTCCTGTTATCTAGAGCTGTTGGTCTTTTCAGTTTATTGTTTTTTTTCCCCCATATTTTAATTTGTAGAACATCTGGTATTGCTTTATTTGAAACAACATATACTTCTGTCATGTTAAGCCTTAATCTTCTGTTCAAAAATAGTAAATAGGTTTTATTTTACCCAAATAGTACATCTATATAAAATAAAGAATATTCATCAAAAGTTTTCTGACAAATGAATGCACAAAAAGTTTTCCAAAAACATAAAAGTATGGGAACAGTTCTAAAATGGCAAACTCTCATCAGCAAGAAAATACAAAATATACTAAGCCAAACTAACAATAAATTAATTATCAAAATAGGCCAAATGAAGAAAAGCATTTGATATGTTTACACATGCAATAGCATTACAAGGAGAGATTTTAATCCTCATGTCCTGTTCAATGTTCTGACACTTTTTTTTGGTGCATCTGCTAAAGCCTTCATTCATATTACACACATTATATTCAGGTCATTTTGACCTGAGAATAAAACATATTCCAGAAAGTGGTGAGTGGTGCAGTATCAATTGACACCAACTGCTTTTCACAAAAAGAAAACACGTGAATTCACATTACCTCCATGTCTTATTTTCAGTCATATCTGATTATACAAATCCAAAGGTATGAGGAGTGGTTTTGTGTCTCTTTACTCTTCCCCAAAATCATGTAGTTATGTATTCAAGATTGGTCATTTCAAATATTTTCTGTCTCAGCTGCCCAAAGTCAATATTACCCATGAACAGCACATCCATTGCTAAGTAATGAACAGAACACAAGGGATAATTTAATCTAGAAATTCCAGTTATGCTTAGGAAAGTTCTCCCTCTTAAAGTTAGGTCTGATAAGAGCCACATATTGAATGATTTCTGAAGTTTGTCAATGATTGGATCAAAATATAGTTTGCATTTAGCATCAGTATCTTTTGTTATCACAGTGTCACAATTGACCTGACCCTTGACTTGAATGTAATATAATTAAATATTCTTGCATTATTTAATATATAGATGATCACATTATTTATAGAAATCGAATAGATAGAAAGCAGAATATATACTGTTTGATTATTGCTTGATTGTTGATACATTTAAGCAATATGATAAGCAAGAGTGCATTTATACTGCATATTGGCATGGCTGTATTTTGGCCATAGGCACAAGACAAATTACATGAAGGGCCAAATGTTTTATAAATAAAAGATTAATATCTATTAACTGAAATTTCTGACAAAAAAAATACTAAATAATTTGTTTATTTTTGCTCTGTGAAAAGAAATAAATCCTGAAGAAGCCACACTCACTGATAGCCTGAAAGCTGGCTGGCTAACTAGCTCACAATGATTTGTACATTCCCCGTTAAAGGTGCATCTGGTGAAAATGACTTCCCCTCTTCCTTTTCATCTTTATCTGGTGAGCTTTCAAATTTTAAGTCAGAAGTTATTTTCATGAAAATGTATTATTTGTCATGCTTACCAATGATGTCGCTAACTACTCTAGTAACGGTTTCAGTGGAACTGTTGCTAGAATTGGAATTTTATGTAGCGAACATCAGACAATCAGAGTGATAAAAACAGTGAAACGACCCAGTGCAGTTATAACTATATAAGCACTCTTGGAACACCGCTCATCCAATCAATTTAGTAGACCAGAACTAACTGTTGTATAAACGCAAATTAGAACATTCCTCTCAATGTTATAGGCACCTGGCATTCAAAGAAGCAATACTCCACTTTAAAAATAGTTGAGTATGCTTGTTTGCTCTCCTTGCTGAGTACAAATAGCAAAACTGTCACCTTGTGACTGTGACTCTACATGTGGGGAGTCCTTTGCTGCATTGTTGTTGAAGTAACAAAATGAGCAGAAGATTTGCCTGTTTAGCTCCCTGAAATGGAAAGTAAGTGCCTTTACCAAATTGGAATGAGGTTATCTCATAATAAATCAACTTCATTAAAGAGCCCTTGTGCACATTCAGAAGCACACTGAAGCTGTGACCTGGTTTCACAAGTGGTACAGGGTGATAAAACCAGAAAGATGTGGTTTTTGAAAGGTGAAAAAGCTCTGCACAACATGTAGTCCAATATATAGGAGCTGACATGCTAGTTGGAAAAGCATACAATGCTATGCCAAATTTAGGTTTTATTCCTAAAACATGGCAGAGTTTCTTTTGGCCCTTAATAAGATAGTGCTCATAACTGCAGTTGCAGTAGGTATAGGAACCCTACAGGCAACAGTCCAAATTGAAGTGCAGTAGTTTACTGGGATAGTTAATGCAAATAGGAAGGCAAGTTGGCAGGCTCAGGACATATTACAAACCCTGTGCTATAAGGCTCAACCATAATGAGTGATGGCTGGTCACAATACCAAATGTGGGGGCTAAAAGAATTCTACTATCTATTATTAACTCTGCGTTACTATTATGAAACCAGTATCATTGGGTCTTCACATGGGGTCTCATCAGAGGCATAAAACTAAAATCATGTATACACTAACTGAAAGACAGGCAGCAAAATTCATGATTGGTGTTTCTTAAGTCAAGTGTGTCTTTCCAATAGCAATGTGTCAACTAAGCGGGCAGAACAATGTTAGCTCCAGTGCACACTAAATCACTATTTGACACAACTGTCGACAAGGTATTGTGTATATACATCTACTTCTACATTATTCTGTGTATTTTTACTTATGACCATTAGTGGTGCTATGGTCTTTGTTCCACCAAAGTAAAAGAAATTATTCAGTTTCAGCCACTTACTATTTTTTATGTATTTTTCCTCACCCTGCTAGCTCATTTATACCAGCTGGCCCTGGTGTAAAAAAAACTACTCATACTAATCAATGATACAACAGGAGCATTATTCCTGAAATGTTCAGACAGATTATAGGTAAATAATCAAGAAATATTCTTTGACAGGTAACATACACTGTCTAGGTCTGTCCTCCGTACCAAATACAGATCAGATAAGAACGCTTATGAACAGCACTTGTGAATAAAATACTTCATCATACCAGGATTATGAATCTGGGATTCATCATGAAGTTTTTCACTAGGTGATATACCCTGTCCTAATCTGTTCCCCCTACCAGATACACCTCAGAGAAGCCACAGTGGATAAAATACCAGAAAAATACTACACCAGATATTTGATTATTGGTATAATCTGATGGCTTTTCACTATTTGAAACATTTTTTGACAGGTGAAATATATAGTGCCTTGCATAATATTCACTACCTTGAACTTTGAACCTAGAAATGAAATGGACTTAGCTTTTTTTTTTTTTAACCATTTAATATGATCAGTATGTCTAAAGTTTACATTTTGTTGCATAAGTAGCAATACCATGTTTGACTGCAATTAGGCTTTCTGTGATATGTCTCAGCTTTGCACATTTGAATCCTGATCATTTTTGCCCATTATTCTTGGCAAAATTACTGACCCTTTATCAGATTGGACAGAGACTTTGACTACCAGCAATTTACAAAGATTCCCAAAGAGATTGAGGTCTGGGCTTTGACTGAGCCTTTCCAAACCATTCTAAGCCTTGGAAGTATGCTTAGGGTCGTTCACTGGAAGGATTTAATGGTGCTGGGATATTTTTTTTAATAAGAAAACTATTTAGAAATAATTTTAGAAAACTATATAGAGACACCCACCCACACATTTCAATATGTTATTTAATGTAGGTTTATGACGTTTGATCCCAATTAAGTCCATTTCAGTTCCAGGTTATAACAATACAACATGTAATGCTCTGTAATGTTGCCCATACAAAACACAGCTCAGAGAAGCCCCATTGTGGTCAACACTCTTCTGGATAAAAATTCCTAATAATAATAACCATTTAAAGGTAAATCCAGTAGGCCTGTAATAATCATGGTGTATCATATAATGTTTGTATGTGGAGGAACAGTTTAAAAATAAAGTTCTGGGGCAAACTGTGAACAATGCAACACAGGTGACTAGGCCAACTTTTGATGGGAATGCACTGAGAGGCATAGCCATTAACACC
Organism: Pangasius djambal; assembly: GCA_022985145.1. Classification (NCBI taxonomy): domain Eukaryota; kingdom Metazoa; phylum Chordata; class Actinopteri; order Siluriformes; family Pangasiidae; genus Pangasius; species Pangasius djambal. Next base: position 13,317,215 of record CM040999.1, on the reverse strand, counting down.
ACGCTACAAATGTACTGTTGCCACAGTATATCCTCTGAATGTGGTACAAGTGATCGAATCACAAAATGTATTTGAACCTGGTCGCAAGTGTATTTAGTGCTATTCACTTTTGATCCAACCAAGATAGATGTTCATATCAAGTCTGAATGGGCTCCTTGGCATCAGAAGAGGCACTATTTACAATTTTGAGACGTACTTTATGACTTATTTTTGTGTGGGCCATGATTACGGAAATAGCGCCCCCTGTGTTTCATATTTTACCCGTAGCTAAAAAAAAGACTGTGTTCTTGTATTTTCCATCAGTTAAGACCCAATTTCACATTTTGCCTTCAAAAATGACTGACAAAATAATCAGAAACTACTTATGTGTCATCAGTGCTCAACTATTTCGAATTGCTACTCTGGTCTCTCTGAATAGCTAATCTCTGGTCTGAAGCAAAATCTGGCCGTTCGACATAAATTAGTTTAAGTAAACTGCTTTGAAAGTAAGCCGTTCGCTCTTTTTTATTCTGTTTGCCTCTTTTCGTAGGCTACATCACAACCTGGTATCTTATTTCAGTAATTTCATGAAGTCCAGACTGGGACTACAAAAGGATGGATTCTGACAATGTGTTATGAAGGAGGCCAGTGTCGTCCTCCTCCAAAGAGAGAGAGAGAGAGAGAGAGAGAGAGAGAGAGAGAGAGAATAGCGGCTCACAGAGAACAGCTCCGCCTTTACTGACCTCGGAGACACCTGAAACCAGACTGTTGTGCCCTCGCAATGACGCCCTTTATCCTCCCCAGAAAACGAATTAGAAAAAAAGTTTAGAGCTGCTAGTTTCTTATATCAAAGTAAAGAATAGCTAGCCCAACAGGTTACTGTTGGTTGTCAATATATTCTTTACTACAAACATTTACACCACTTAACGAATAGTGGCAAAGCGACTGAATGTGAGCCGTCTATCGCATCTAGACAGTGGAGCTTGACAACTGCGACGTATCTGCTAAGAGCGAAAAGCTCTACAAAAATCTACCCTAATTTTTTTTTCACTGGAAAATCACTGGACACCTACACTCTTGGGGGAAAAGGATCTTGGTTTTTCCTTCTGGGGAGCCCAGAAGGAAACACAGGGAATTTCCTTGTTCGAGTGGGCTCCCGTTACCTATGTAACCCTTTAATAAGTTATTAGTGCTCATGAGAAATCTTTCTGTTAAAAAGTCTTGTTAAAACAGTTAACACCGATATTGAGCTTATTGCTTCCTTTATAAGACGTGGTCTCTGTGTTAAAAGAGTGTTATGCTTTTTTTTTTTTGTGTGTGTGTAATTCAGCAGAGGATGGTATATTGTAAAAGCTTTTATAATAAGGTCATTTTACTTAAATATATGCACCAATAAAATCGTGTGCCAAAGTACCTTCGTCCGTGCTGTAATAATATGCATTTAACCTTATGCGACTGCATTTAGCCCAGGTGTGCAGACCCGGGGTGTCGGAGCGCACTGAGCGTAATGCTTCACCGCCTCAGCATAGCTCTCCTACCTGCTCGGCTTGAGAACGGGTCTCCCATTTCGCCAGCATTATCCCACTGCTCCCGCTGATCCCCCCCCACACACACACAGAGAGAGAGAGAGAGAGAGAGAGAGAGAGAGAGAAAACAAGGCAGGGTTTGTTCCTTACAGGTAATCAGCACCGTATAAATATATCGGCCGTATAAATATATAGCTTAGCCCATTGTCTATGCATTTAAGAACACTAGAAAACAAACTAGACATATTTTGCAAATGATTGCCTCACAGCATTAGAAGACGCCGACTGGTCTATTATACAGTTACTATGTCTGGTTACTATATTAAACAATATACTAAGAACGACGATAAAACTTACTTTTCAAGATCATGCTGGTGAGTTAAATTCACTCTTTCAACGGCCGACAAAATACACACTGAAAAGAGATATTAGTGGATACAGCCTATATTAGTGGATACAGCCTATATTTAAAGTCGGTTTTTAGGTGAAATATGGCATAATTAACTGCAGCATCTCCGCAGACAGGCAGACTCTCAACTCCAATATGTTCATTCTACGTTTAGCATTATTTAGCACTCAGTCTAAAGAAAGTTTAAAAGTACAATAGATTACCAGTAGATTGATTCTTACCTTGATGTATGAAACAAACGCAGACCAGTAAAAAGTAAAACAATCCTTTCTGGATTAGGTTTGATTTAGGATCCATTCGTAACTCACTTATACCACTTTAAGTGGAATCAAACTCTTCCCTTGAGGTCTCCAACTGATTCTTCAGAACTACCGACTCATTTTTTCAGAGATAGCAGAGTTCTGCTCACGCCTGCTTCTGTTCCTCCTTCTGTTTCCGGTAGCTTCCCAGCTGCTCACCTGGAGGCTCGAGCCTCGCGCTTATTAGCATAATATATTCAGTCCAACACAGATTCTAATCTTTACACGCCTTACGCGACTATGTAGGTCAGCGGCCCAAGTCTAATCTAAACCCAGAGATAAGTAATTTCTAAATTAGGCAACATAAGTTAAATACATGAATTGGGCAATTGAACAATAGCGCCGTAACCTATAAAACAATGGACAAAGTACTTTTGACATTTATTAAACCAAAAAACTAACGCACAAAAGGAACAAATTAAAATGATCAAATTAAAAACACCACTAAATGTTAACGTTTTCTAATTATTTCACTGCAGTAACAGCATAACAAATGGTTTAAAAAATTAATATAAGAGCCGCAGCGCATTCTGAGGGGGGTAATTCTTGACAGTCGCGCAGGGAGGCGGAGCGATGCTTCAGTGCCGCAGGGAGATAGAGCGATGTCCTCAGCGGAGCCAAGATGCAAGGTGGCGACGATGCCCTCAATGGAGCCTGCAGGCAAAACAGCAACGTCTTCTGTGGAGTCAGGCGAGGTGAAGTAGACCTCTTAGCGGACACCGCATAGCCAGACAATATGACTGGTGAAACAAGCATAACAGGTGGCACATGGGAGCGGCTTATCGGACTGAACCCGACATTTCTGTCCTGAGAGATGGCTTTAGTAGTGCTGAGAGCCGTCCGTTCATCACTCTGCTTAAAAGCTACAATCCGTCCCTTTCTGCTTAGTCTCGTGTATCACTGCGTCCTTCAGCAGCAAAGACTTCTGTAACGTGCGGTGAGATGAGGCAGGACGAAAGTGCATAAACTCAGCATGTATTTTATTGTGGTAAATTATAATCTATCCTACTGCTATCATAGGTCCTATTGTTCCTCATAGGACCATTCTCGCTGATAGGCGAGACCTAGTGGGTGAGAATTGGCCAAAAATAATTAGGGAGAAAATCGGGAAAGGAAAAAGAAAGTTTAGTTTTTTCCTCATAGGACCTTTCTCGATGCTGTACTCTTTTAAGCTTTTATTAGCACCTAACGCTCCAGGCCCTGAAGGTTTTTTTTTTTTTTTTAAATCATTTCCAGTGTGACTGGGTGCTACAGTCATCTTTGTGAATGTTTATTTACCAACATTAATCATTTTCTGGTAACACATCCCATACCGGTAAATTCAGATGGTGTATGAGCAATGTTTTAATCTTAGTTTTTATCTTTTTTTTTAATTAATCAATTCTGTTTAGTATAATGCTGGTATAATATAATTTCATATATATATATATATATATATATATATATATATATATATATATATATATATAT
>CM040999.1:13283474-13312142 GCA_022985145.1 Pangasius djambal | reverse complement strand
CTGTTGAGTCTGGTTCCTCTCAAGGTTTCTTCCTATCTCCATCTCAGGGAGTTTTTCCTTGCCACCGTCGCCTCGGCTTGCTCTTCAGACACACTCTCACACTTCATCTTACTTTTTTGTTTGTGTAAAGCTGCTTTGAGACAATGACATTGTAAAAAGCGCTATACAAATAAACTGAATTGAATTGAATTGAATTGACGGTATAGCCTATGCAAATATAAACTGAGAGGCTTGTTAATGGCTGTAGTAATTATATTGGCCAATTTAAGCAATCTGCAGGATAGCACACTACCAGTAGCATACGACGGAGCAACTCCAATAAAAAAAAATCTAAAGCATCTTTTTTTTTTTTTTATCATTCTGTGATTGATAAACATACATAGTTAAATTGAAGAGCTTTAATACATACTGTAAACCACTTGATATTGCTGATTACAAATGAGTAAAAGCACTGAAGTCCTTTTATTGAAAATGGACTTGGTTTGTAATTGATCATGCAAGATTTTCTTTCATTAGATGTTGGAACATTGGAGGGGCATTTACCAGTCCCATCATCATTACATGAAATTGGTACAAGTGGTGAATGCTGTCTTTGCCTTGTCCTGTTCATCAAGCATCACCTGCTAGCATCAAGATGACAAATCCATCGTACTGAGCACAGACAAACTGCTAAGTGCCAGCAGTTTTCATCGTCTGTCCTGGGCAAAGGATGTGCAACTTGTGACAGCCTTCAAACCCCTGTATCTAACACAGTAACACCAGGTGCCATCCTTTTCCTGCGTCATGACAAATGGCACAGCCCATGGTGTGTGGCTGGGTTCAAAAATACCTTTTTCTAGCATGTTATCCAGATGTGACTGAATCACTATATGCAATTGTAGGGAAGTGATAAAAGTGTGATTTCTCACAGGGCCAGCACAATTAATATTAATTTTGTGTCTAACTAGGTCTAGTAAGGCTAGGACCTTTACCCAGATCTAATATGGCATAATATTACTGAAATCCTAAGATGATATGTTGACTTACATTTATCATCCATTCTTATGACTTGAGTACCCAGACCTAAAGTGTCCAGACTTTAGCCAGTCACTGTCTTAGATGAATGAAATCGTTTAAAGCAGGGATTGCCATTCATGTGGTTTCATTAATAAAAGAAATACTGGAACCGATGGATGGATGGATGGATGGATAGATGGATAGATAACTTTATTCATCCAAGAGTGAAATTCTCATATTACAGTAGCACAGAGACTTTGTGGATTTTTTCAATGCCAAAATTGAATATCAGGCAAAAAAAAATTCAGACTATTAATTTAAAGCCAAACAGTTTTATAACTAACCCTGTGGATAATAACTATAAGATGAATGATTAGAATGTTTTATGCCCCTTCGCGAGACTGAACTAATTTCACTAAATTTCCTCACTGAAATCAACTTGTATAGTAGAACCCTTACCAACATGTTTCTTCAAACAGATAATTCCAGAAGCAATTGAACCTCTTCTAAAAAATAATCAAGCACTGGCTATGTACCTAAATCTTTTACACTAGCAGTTATCAAACCCCTGTATATAAAAAAACCTGACCTCACCTGCTGTCAACTGTCCAACTGTAGGCCAATATCAAACCTCCCCTTTATCTCCAAGATCCTTTAAAAGGTTGTACCACAGCAGTTATGCTCTTACCTACATAGGAATAACATTTATGAAATGTATCAGTCAGGATTTAGGCCTCATCATAGCACAGAGACAGTGCTGGATAAAGTGGTAAATGACCTACTACTGGCCTCTGATCAGGGTTGTGTTTCCTTGCTTGTGTCACTTGACCTTAATGCAGCTTTTGGTACCTTTGATCATGCTACTCTCCTTGATAGACTAGAAAATGTTGTTTGCATTAAAGAAACAGCCCTCTCCTGGTTCAGGTCTACTTTGACTGATCGTTATCAGTTTGTAGATGCAAATGGTGACTTCTCTATGCATACCAAGGTAAAGTTTGGTGTTCTGCAAGGTTCTGTTTTAGGCCCACTGCTCTGTTTGTGGAGTGGCTGGCTGCTTCATGTCCCAGGGCACCCTCATATCTGTGTTACCTTCTGGCTTTCCCTTTTAGTTAAGCATAAGTACATTGTCCTTAACCATTCTGGGACAAAAAGTATACCTAACAATCTCTCCCTCACTCTCCTTCTCTCTCAATCTCTCTCAATCCCTCTGTTGAGCTACACGTGCTACTCCTGAGATACCAGTGATTCTGACCCCTTCTGCTCTCTGCTTGATCTATCCTGATGCCCTACTTCTGGTTGGAAGGTTCTCATCAGGTGGAGGTAGCTTGCCTGCTGCTGGGGTTGTCCCCACATGGACGTCCTGAAGATCACTGGGATTGCTGGGGATGCTGCTGCTTGGGGACTGTGGAGATGGCCTTGGACTGCGGTTCATATGGACAGTTGTACTGTGATGGCTTGGGACTGCGATTGCTGTGATGGCTTGGGGGCTGCGGTTGCCATGAGCAGTTTTGTACTCGGGTCTCCAACAGTAGACAGTGGATAGGTTCAATAAAACGGACTTCATCTGAAAACTAATGAATTTCCTGGTTTCACAATTGCACTATTTGTCCATTGTACCTACATATATAGATCATATTTATCCACATTTATAATACCTACTGCACCTCCTGTACATAAGTCATCCATTCCCCTGTACATATCACCCTCATAGCTATATATCCTTATTTGTAATTTATTGTAAATATGCCACTTATGCACTTCTGGTTAGATGATAACTGCATTTCATTGGCTTAGTACATGTACTTTGAACAATGACAAAGTTGAATCTAATCTAATCTAATCTAATATGAATAGTGTATAGTAGTAAAGTTCAACTGTCATCCAGTGAGCTTATACAGTAAGGTCCCCAGCACAGTGATGAGCTGCTGTACAGCGTGGTTGCTGTCGGTACAAGCAAACGCATCTACCGTTTCATTCTACAGTGGAGCTGAATGAGTGTCCTACTAAAGGAGCTCTGCTGTGTAACCTGTAGGTCATTGAGGCTGTGAATTTATTGAGTGTCCTCTTTTCCACCACCACCTCAAAACTGTCCAGACAGCAGCCCAAAACCAAGCCAGCCTTCTTTATCAGTTTGTTGACTTTTTTTGCATCTCCAGCTCTGATACTGCCTCCCCAGAGTACTGCTGCAAAGAACACTGCATTGGCTACCATAGACTGGACCTGAGCTTCCTCAGAAAGTAGAGTCTGCTTATCCCCTTCCTGTACATAGCCTCTGAGTTGACCTTCCAGTCCAGCTTGTTGTTAAGATTGATACCAATCTGTAGGGGTCAACAAGCTGACTGTCTTGACCCACGATGGTAATGGGGCTGGTTGTGGTCCTCTTCCTCCTGAAGTCCACCACCATCTCCTTGGTCTAGGCCACACTGAGGAGAAGATAGTTCATTCTTCTCATCTTCTCTCTCAGCAGGGGAGGTTGGATGGTGTTAAATGCACTTGAGAAATCAAAGAAAGTGATTCTTACTGTGGTGGTGTAGTCCAGATGGAGTGGGCTTTTTGCAGTAGATATGTGACTGCGGGGCCATTTACACGACAACGTTTTCAGCCAAAAATGGGAAACTTTTTATGCGTTTTGCCTGCTCATTTACACAACAACAGCATTTTGGGGACTGAAAACGGGTTTCAAAGTGCAAGTTTTTGAAAACGCCGCTATTATCATCTCCATGTAAACACCCAATATTGGAATCTTTGAAAACGGTGATGTCATGCACGTGCATAGTGCGTGTTAGGTATGTAGACATGCGCAGTACGTGTCTATTGAAAAGGAGTACATGGTAGTGTTGTTGCTGCTCAAGTGTTTGCTAACGCTTCTTCAGCAAAGTGTGGATTAACTTCACCAATATTACAACCAACAGCGGAGATGCATCATATACACACGACAAATTCTAAATACACATACTGTTTACTAGCAAAGTGACAGTGCCAACTACAACTGCAGGGGGTCCAGAAAAGAGCTGACCTGAGGTCTGAGATGGAACAGCACTGGTCTCTCCATGACCTTCATGATGTGTGATGTGAGGGCTACTGGTCCGTAGTCATTCAGGGAGGAGGGAGTTGTCTTCTTCGGAACAGGAACCAGGCAGAATGTTTTCCATAGCTCTGGCACCTTCTCTTGTTGAAGGCTCAGGTTGAAGAGGTGCTGGAGGATCCCACACAGCTGGTTGGCACAAACCTTTAGTACTCTGGGACTGATTCTGTTAGGCCCTGCAGCTTTCCCAAGTTTCAGCTTCTCCAGCTGTCTCTTCACCTGGCTGGTAGTGACAGATAGCTGTTGGGTGAAGGGAGGTAAATGGGGAGGGTAGTGGTGTGAGTCCTCTGAAGGTGGTGGGGCGGGGCTGAATAGTTCTGAGATGAGCATGGGAGAGGTGGTGTAGACGACAGGGTGGGAAAAGATGTTTGATCTTTGGAGGAGTTGGGGAAGAGTGGTGATGAGGGAGTGGAGGAGATGGGGGAGGGCATTGTACTGAAACTATTGAAGAACAAATTTACCCACAGATGGTTGTTTTGCTTCACGCCAGCCCACACCTTTATGCAATGACTGCTGAAGCCTGCCCTCCAGCTTCCTTCTGTAGGTTTCTTGTTCTCCATCACTCTCACCCTCAACTCCTCATCTGTTCCCTGTCCTTCTGCCTGAAAGCCTGGTTCTTTTTGTTCAGTAGTTCCTCCAGTTCCTTGGTTTTCCAGGGTTTGTTATTAGGAAAACAACATACCCTCTTGACAGGAACTATAGTGTCCTTGCAGAAATTGACAACATGAAGGACTACATCAATGTCTTCAACAGCTGGTTCACATAACACTTGCCAGTATATGGTCTCAAAAAAAGACTTGCAGAGCCTCCTATGCCTTTTGTAACCATCTCCTTATAGTCTCCTTTGTCACAGGCTGCCTGAAAGCAACAGGCTGGTATGTGGGTGTCAGCAGAAGCAGGTTGTGTTCAGACCTTCCCAGTAGGGGCAGAGCAGATGAAGTGTATATGCACTTCACATTTGTGTACAGTAGATCCAGTGTTCTGTTCTCTCTGGTAACACAGTTGACAAATTGGTGGAACTTTGGTAAAGTGCTGGAGAGTGACATTTAAAATTCCCATAAATGACAATGAAAAAGTTTGGATCCCAAGTTTGGAGTCTAGTGATAGCCAAGAGTATGACATCACATGCTGCTTCTGCGTCAGCTGCCAGTGGGAATCAAACAACGCCCACAATGGGGGCTGTGAATTCCTTTGGCAGATAATATGGACGTAAACCAACAGCCAACAGTTCAGTGTTTGAGCAACAGTCTGACTCCTTCACAGTAACATGTCCCGGATTACACTACCTGTTGTGAACAAAACAGTGCAACACCTCCACCTTTCTTCGTACCACTCATTCTAGCATCTGTGTCCACCCTTGCTGTCTGAAAGTCAGGAATGGAAGCATTCAAGTCCAGAATATTCTTGTGCAGCCATGTCTCAGTGAAACAAAGCACACTGCACTCTCGATCCTCCCTCTGTGCTGAGCTTGTCCAGGGAATGAAGGGCTTGTAGTGTCTCCTCTTTGCCTTCGTTTTGCTTCTTCTGTATGGTCTCAGCATTTCTTCAATTGAACCTCATTCCGGAGTGTGGCGCAGAACTTCGGAGCACCAGCAGCTGATCACGTGTGTACATGAAGCAACCCACATCTTCAAGTGTCACAATTAGTTACAATTATGTGCATAGTGACAGCAGATTCAGATCCAGCAAGGTTATTGGCTAGAGGTATTTGAGGACTAGATGGCATGGTTGTATCATTTGGCATGCAGTGTGAATGGTGACATGGGGCTGGTAAGGAAATTCCTGATGTTAATGAAGTTATTCATTAATTTGGCAACATTTATGAACATTTCAAAACTTTTACAAGCAATGAATTTAGGCCAAACAACATTTTCTACAATGTTGCAGATTTTAAATAAATTAACATCCCCTGCACTCATTAGAGTAATATTCATATAGGCAGTACCACAAATCATATGCTTGTAACATCCAGTTGAGCAACCTATGCCTAACCACTAATAAGAAAAATTAATTTATAAATAGAAATAACATGTAGAAATGATTCCCCCAATGGTCAGTGAAAAATATAACAAACCATAGCAGTACCAGATTCTGTATAATTTATTCATGCTTATCATTTGCATGCTTAACATTTACAAAAATGTATTCTTCCATTATCACAAAATTTTCATAAACTATACAATAAAAAAGTTGGAGCTAAAAATGATGTCCCACCAAATAGTAAGTATATGGTAGATTAATCAACAGTTTTAACATCAACAGTAATAAATGTATCAGTTACATTTGAAGTGCAAAGGAAATTTGCACACATACTTAAATATAGCCAGGGTTCATCTGTAGTGGGTTGTGTTCCTCCTTGTGCTTGACATGAACAGCAGGCTAAAGGTTGTAGCACTGACAGTAAACTGAATGTATCCAAATGATGCCACACCATATGTCTCATAAAGGAAACCTCCAATTGTTGGCCCAATTGTGCGCACCAGAGGCAGCACAGATGCACACAAACCTAGCATGGTCCCTACAAATACCCACATATACATGAATCAGATGCACACTATACAGACATAAAATACTGGTCAGAATTAATTTCAAAGTAGCTGTGTCTTGCCATATGTAAGTGACTAATAAGTATAAAGCTTTTTCTGCACATTTGGTGTGTTTGTTACCTGTGTCTGATGCTGGGACACACTTTGTTAGCATGCTGTCTGTGATGACATTGAAGATGCTGAGTGACAGCATCATTGGAATAACAACAAAGCAGAACTGTAACATGGTAGTGGTTAGGGCCTGAAAAAGTAGACAAAAACAAGATATGAGGTATAATAATAATAATAATAATAATAATAATAATAATAATAACAACAACATACAGTCAGGTCCATAAGTATTTGGACAGTGACACAATTTTCATAATTTTGCCTCTGTACACCACCACAATGGATTTGAAATGAAGCAGTCAAGATGCAATTGAAGTGTAGACTTTCAGCTTTAATTCAAGGAGTTTAACAAAAATATTGCATTAACCCTTTAGGAATTACAGCCATTTTTACATACTCCCTCCATTTTCAGACATTCGGGTCCAGTTTCTAATTAGGTTAAACATTAAGAGTTTATACTCAGAAAGCATCAGTGCTTTCATCTACACTTCATGTTTTTTTAGTAAATATTTAGTTTTTGCAAATGCAATTTCAGACTGCTTTGTGCAACCATTTGTAAAATGTCCCAAAATGAGTGTCAGAGTTTTGGTCCTTTTTTCTGTGTTTTTTGTTGTGTTATGTTTTTTTTCCCCCACTAGATGTCGCCCAGCCTTAGTTCTCCCTTGTAATTGGTTTCATTGCTTTCACCTGTGTCTCGTTCCTGTTTAGTGTATTTAAGCCGTCCCTTTTGCCTTCGTTCCCCGCTTGGTTATTGTTTTTTCCTAAGCCCCTGTTATCTTCCTCGTTGCTCCTCTTGAGTCTAATATCGTCTGTGTTTTTCTCTAGTGCCCTAGCCTTTTTTTTTGTCTTTTATTCCCTGTTTCTCTCTTAGTTTTCAGTTCCCCGTCTCGTCTCAGTTTTTGAGATTCTTTGCCTTCTTGTTTTCCCCGTTTTTTGCCCTTGTGTTATTTTCTTGATTTTTTTAAATTAAATTCTTGTGCACCACCTCGGCATTTGCATCGTGGGTTCAACAGTAAAACGTCCGTTTCTCGCGCCGGAGATCCGGGTTTGATCCCTGGTCTTGACAGAATAACCAAGCCACAATGAACCCAGAAACGCCGAAACACCTTGCCACTGTGACCCAGCATGAGTCCACCGTACAACGCCACGGGGCTGTCCTGGCTCAGCAGGAGACCCTGATGGCCCAACACTCTCGTTTGCTGACGGATCTCCTGGCTGCAATCCGCCAGACCTCTGACCGGCTTCCTGCTGCTCCGTGCACCTTCCTGAATCTCGAGCCCCCACTCCAGTGGCCGAACCTCGCTTACCTCCCCCCAGCGACCCTAGTGCTTGTGACGGGTTTCTGACAGTGTTCCCTTCTGTTTGAGCTGCAGTCCTTATCCTTCCCATCTGATCGGGCCAAAATTGCCTATGTGATTACCTGTCTGCAAGGCGCAAGCTACTCTAGGTTTGTAGAAGACTTCAAGCGAGTGTTTGACCACCCTCTGAGCTCCTCACCCTCCGGCAAGGCAATGACAGTGCTGCTGAATATGCCATCAAGTTCCAGACCATAGCCGCCGGCAGATAATCGCGGGAGAGAGACCAGTTCTGACACCCAGTTCAGGGGCGCTCTGATCCCCAAGACCCCTCGGAACCTATGCAGTTGGGCAGGGCCCGTCTCTCTCTTGCGGAACAAAACCGTCGCATGTGGGAACATTGTTGCTTATACTGTGGTCGGTCTGGCCATTTCCGTATCTCTTGCCCCGAGCTCTCGGGAAATGCCCAGTCCCGTACAGGCAAGGCAGGACTGTCACGGCAGTAACTCGCACTGCTGCTCCCCCTGACTCCGGGATGGTCCTTTCCATCACTCTCACCTGGAGTCTCCAGCAACATCTACTCCAGGCCTTAATTGAATCCGGCGCTGCTGGGAACTTTATGGACATTTCCCTAGCCCAGAGACTCCAGATCCCCATGAACTCTCTTCCTGCTCCCATGACTGCCACAGTGTTGGATGGTAGGCCGCTAGCCCCTGGCGAAATAACCCATCTTACCTCTTCCCTTCGGCTGGCCATCGGCCAGCACCAGGAGGAAATATGTTTTTATCTTATCGAGTCTCCCGAGATTCCCATCATCCTAGGGTATCCCTGGCTCCTCCAGCACAACCCGCACGTCGACTGGTCCATGGGGGCAATTCTCAGTTGGGGTGCGTCGTGCCAGACTACGTGCTTGGGCCAGAGAGACCCTGACCCTGCTACCGAGTCCCTAGAAACCAGATCTGTCCCAAATTCCCCTGCAGTACCACCACCTCAAGACTGTTTTTAGTAAGAGAAAAGCCACCTCATTGCCCCCTAATCGTCCCTACGACTGCGCTATAGACCTTGTCCCTGACTCCAGTCCCCCTAGAGGTCGCATCTTCTCATTGTCCCCTTCTGAAAGAGCCGCCATGAACGAGTACAGTGAGGAGTCCCTTGCGGCTGGGATTATCCGCCCATCCACTTCCCCGGGTGGGGCAGGGTTCTTTTTCGTCGGGAAGAAGGACGGGGGCCTTCAGCCGTGTATCGATTACAGGGGGCTCAACAAGATCACTGTGTGCAATCGCTATCCCATACCTCTCATGGCCACCGCTTTTGAGGTCCTTCAACAGGCCTCGATTTTCACCAAACTGGACTTGCGTAATGCCTACCACCTTGTGCGTGTCCGACCGGGTGACGAATGGAAAACAACTTTCGACATGCCTACGGGGCACTATGAGTATCTGGTTATGCCTTTTGGCCTCACTAATGCTCCTGCGGTGTTCCAAACCCTGGTCAACGACGTACTTAGGGACATGCTCAACAAATTCATCTTTATCTATCTGGAGGACGTCCTCATTTTCTCGAGCTCTCTGCAGGATCATGTTACCCATGTCAGCAAAGTCCTCAGACGCCTACTGGACAACCACCTGTACGTCAAGCCGGAGAAATGCAAGTTCCACGTAACCCAGGTCCAGTTCTTGGGATTCATCGTTAAGCCCGGCCTAATCCGAATGGGCCCAAAAAAGGTGAGTGCAGTCATAGATTGGCCTACCCCCTCGTCAATAAAAGAGGTCCAACGCTTCCTCGGGTTCGCCAATTTTTATCACAAGTTTATCTGGAACTTCAGCTCTGTTGCAGCCCCGTTATCGGCACTCACCAAAGGCACCTCCACCAGCTTCCGCTTCTGCGAACTCAAGACCTGCTTCTCCTCGGCTCCTATTCTGGTTCTCCTGGATCCGGAGATTCCCTTTGTCATAGAGGTGGATGCCTCTGATGTAGGAGTCGGAGCGGTGCTGTTTCAAAGGGGTAAGGACAGCAAGCTGCACCCCTGTGCCTTCTTTTCCCACCGTCTTACCCCGACAGAGAGAAACTACCATGTGGGTGATCGAGAGCTTCTGGTTAAGTCAGCGCTGGAGGAGTGGAGGCATTGGCTTGAGGGCGCTAAACACCCGTTCCAAGTACTCACGGACCACAAAAATCTCGAGTACATCCAACAAGTCAAGCGGCTCAATCCCCGACAGGCGCGTTGGTCGCTGTTCTTCAACAGATTTCACTTTGTCCTGTCTTACCGTCCTGGTTCCAAGAACCTTAAACCAGACTCACTGTCCCGAGTCTACGGAAGCACATCGCGGGAGGATAAGGTCCTCCCTATCATCCTGAGCTCAAAAATAGTAGCTCCGGTCAGGTGGAAACTTGAGAACACACGCCCAAGCCAGAGAACCCGACCCAGGAAGCGGCCCAGCCAACCGCTTGTAAGTACCCAAGGCTGTTCGATCCCCAGTTCTCCAGTGGGGGGCATTCCTCCCGCTTCTCATGTCACCTGGGTCCCTCGCGTATTCTCGATTCTGGTGGCCTACCATCAAGGAGGACATCACCACCTATGTCAGGACCTGTCCCGTATGCAACCAAAGCAAAACCATGCACCAGTCTCCCCAGGGTCTCCTGCAGCCTCTTCCCATCCCTCATAGACCGTGGTCCCACCTGTCCATGGACTTCATTACCGGGCTTCCACTGTCCCAAGGAAACACCAGCGTCATTCAATTTCAATTCAATTCAGTTTTATTTGTATAGCGCTTTTAACAATGGACATTGTCACAAAGCAGCTTTACAGAAATAAATGGATTCACAAAAAATATATTGTAAATATTTGAATTTATCACTAGCGTCATGGTCATTATTGACCGGTTTTCCAAGGCCGTCAAGTTCATCCCCTTGCCCAAACTACCCACAGCCAAAGAAACAGCGGAGATGATCATCACCCATGTTTTCCGCACCTTTGGCATACCACAGGACATTGTCTCTGATCGGGGACCCCAATTCTTTTCGCGATTCTGGCGGGCCTTCTGTGAGTCTCTGGGGGCCTCCGTGAGCCTATCGTCCGGGTTCCATACCAAGTCCAATGGTCAGACGGAGAGAATCAACCAGGATCTCGAGACCACCCTGAGGTGTATGGCTGCCAACAACCCGTCCTCCTGGTCCACCTTCATCATGTGGGCGGAATACACGCACAACACTCTCCGCTCCTCAGCCACAGGCATGTCCCCGTTTGAGTGCCAGTTTGGGTATGCTCCTCCACTGTTCCCGGAGCAAGAAGTGGAGACGGCTGTTCCCTCCGCTCGACAGTTCATCAAGCGCTGCCGTCAAACCTGGAGAAGGGCCAGACTAAAGCTCCTGAAACCCTCGCAGCAGTACCAACAGCAGGCGAACCGACGACGAAGACCAGCCCCTACTCTGCTACCCGGTCAACGAATCTGGCTCTCCACCAAGAACCTTCCCTTGCGGGTGAAGTCCCACAAGTTGGCCCAAAGGTTCATTGGACCCTTCAGAATTGCCAGGAAAGTCAATTCCCATCACAAGTTGTTTCTCCCTAGGTCATTAAGAATTAACCACACATTCCATGTGTCTTTGTTAAAACCTGTTTTGTCCTCTCCCTTCTCTGTGCCAGGCAAACCGCCCCCTCCGCGTATCATCGACGGCCAGCCTGCCTACACAGTCCACCGAATCCTGGATGTCCGGCGAGTACAGGGCTCCCGGCAGTAACTCGTGCACTGGGAAGGCTATGGCCCTGACGAACGTTCCTGGGTGCCAGCCCGTGACATCCTGGACCCCGGGCTCATTCGGAACTTTCATGCGCACCGGCCCGAGTCTTCGGGAAGGAACGTCAGGAGCCGTTCCCGGGGGGGTCCTGTCAGAGATTTGGTCCTTTTTTCTGTGTTTTTTGTTGTGTTGTTTTTTTTTCCCCACTAGATGTCGCCCAGCCTTAGTTCTCCCTTGTAATTGGTTTCATTGCTTTCACCTGTGTCTCGTTCCTGTTTAGTGTATTTAAGCCGTCCCTTTTGCCTTCGTTCCCTGCTTGGTTATTGTTTTTTCCTAATATCTTCTGTGTTTTTTCTCTAGCACCCTAGTCTTGTTTTTTGTCTTTTATTCCCTGTTTCTCTCAGTTTTTGACTGTTTTCAGTTCCCCGTCTCGTCTCCATTTTTGAGATTCTTTTGACTTCTTGTTTTCCCCATTTTTTGCCCTTGTGTTATTTTCTTGATTTTTTTAAATAAATTCTTGTGCACCACCTCCTTGTGGTTCAACGGTAAAACAGCCATTTCTCGTGCCGGAGACCTGGGTTCGATACCCGGTCTTGACATTGAGCTTGCCTCCTAGCTGCCCCCCTCCACATTCTTTACAACATAAAAACATTTAAAATGATCAACTATGTTACTAGAACAATTTTTTTTTTGTTTTCAAAAATTCATATTCCTTCAAAGTATCTACAAAAACAGATTTGTATCGGATGTCTTCGTTTGCTGTAACATTACAATTTCCCTTCACTGGAACTAAGAGGACATGCAGAAATGTGTTCCAATGTGACAATGCCCCTGTGAACGAAGTGAGGTCCATGAAGACATTGTGTGATAAGGTTGGAGTGGAAGAACTTGAATGGCCTGCACAGCGCCCTGACTTCAACCCCACTAAACACCTTTGGGATTGTGGGAATGCACAACTTAGGGTCACTTTAAGAATAATTGATCCTCTGTTTATCCCATACCATCTTAGAAAACATCAGAGTGATATACATTGCTTATGGGCATTCGAGATAGCATTTGTTGAATGGTTAGGTCAAACTGAGACTTTACAGTTGAATAGGTCTGCCTGTTTCTTTTGCCTGTTTCTTACTGTCTGAGCCAAATGTGAATGCAGTACCCTAGGTATGGATATAGATGTTACTTGGCCTGGTGAAACTCTCTGCAGGGTCCTGTAGCTTCTCACTTCCTTAGTAACGCCTCTAAGGATGGCCCACTGAATGCCTATAAAATTACAGTGTATGTCTCCATTAGTTAGACTTGATGACGACATTGCAAAATAGTTAGGAATAGCTTTATTTTTGCTACATGTATGTTAGTTAGCTCTCTGACAGGGAATACTGCAGCATTAGAGCTCTGCATCCAGACTCTACAGAGGGTTAGCGAGAATAAGAGCAGTGTAATTTCTGTAGGGGAAAGTCCAGATGCCTTAGGCAAAGATAGCATTCCCCCAACTCCGGCATTAGAATCCTCACAGTGGAATGAATGGGTGATGACGTCATAATCGCAAGGTCAAAGCTAAGGCTTGCCCACAGGAGCACCACTCCTCTCTCCTTCATGTGTCTAACAGGTTTGCTCTCCTCAGTGAAGCACCTGCTGAGAAACCTGAAAGAGCTCTGGTTATAGGAGACTCTATCTTAAGGCACGTGAACTTAGCTAGGCCTTTAGGGGCACCAGCGGCACTAGTTAGGTGTATACTGGGAGCCAGGTTACGGGACATAGCAGGTAATCTTAGGGTCTTAGGCAAGAATAGGTTTTCAAAGATAGTTATTCGTTTAGGAGTTATATGCCTTCATCAGTAAGAGGTTACTGAGAGTAACATTTTAGAGGTGCGTAAATTAGCAAAGGCGATGTCTGAGGCTGCAGTATGCTCTGGCCCCATCCCAATGTGGCGTGGTGATGTAGCTTACTGCAGGTTATGGTTATTGCTGAACTGCTGGATGTCCAGGTGGTGCTCCGAAAACACAGTGGGCTTTATAGATAATTTGAGTAGTTTTGAGGGCAAGACTGGCCTGTTAGGGTGGGACAGGTCATCACTCAGGTTCCAACACACTGAGACTGTGTCTGTTCCCCAAGCTAAACAAAAATGTAGAAATACTCAGAAAGTTTGTTTTAGTAACCTAATTAACATAAAATTAAATCATACCGAACACACAGCCAGCACCTTTGATCTGAAGCTAGGACTGTTAAGTATTAGATCTCACATCTAAAGCGTTTATTGTTAATTAAACTATTACTGATCAGGAGTTTAATGTACTGTGTTTAACAGAAACATAGATTAATCCAAATGAATATATAGCATTACATGAAGCTAGTCCTCGCGGATACAGTTATATATAGCAGCCCCATCTAACTTGCAGAGGAGGAGGCGTCGCAGTTATTTATAATGATAATCTACGCATCACACAAAAACCTAGTGACGAATTCAACACAATTGAATTTCTTTATGCCAACATAACATATAGCCACAAAAAATAAGTCTACCCAGACGATTCTGCTAATTATTATTTACATACCCCCAGGCCATATTCTGAATTTGTTTGTGAATTTGCAGATTTCATCTCTAACCTGTTTGTTTCTTTAGACAAAGCATTAATTGTTGAAGACTTTAATATTCATTTTGTTATTCATCCAATATCTCATCTCATTTAAAATGTGTGTTAATATATGCACTTTGCCACGCTACCGCATCAAACATATATTCACTTCAGCAACTGCACAGAGTTTTATCAGTAATCTCTCAGAGTTACCAACCATGATTGGATCACCGTCTGATCCTATAAGACTTGACCAGGCAAATGAATGCTTAGAATCAACGTTTCGCTACACGCTAGATAAGGTAGCTCCACTTAAAAGAAAAATAATTAGAGAGAAAAAGCTAGTTCCCTGGTATAATGATCACACATGCACCTTAAAACAGATCACTCATAAATTAGAATGTAAATGGCGTCAAACTAAATTGGTAGTATTTCAAATAGCATGGAAGGGGAGCCTTCTGAGCTATAGAAAAGCTCTTAGTGATGCTAAATCAACATATCTCTCCACCCTAATTGAAGATAACAAAAATCTTTTTTTAATACTGTAGCAAAATTAACTAGGAATAAGACCACAATAGAAACATGCACACAAACATTATATAGCAGTGATGACTTTATGAATTTTTTCAATGGTAAAACTGATCAGGCAAAAAATTCTGACTATTCATTTAGTTAGTTTTATAACTAGCCCGGTAGATAATATAATATCAGATGAATGATTAGAATGTTTTACTCCCCAAGAGACCAAACTATTTTCACTAATAAATCATCAGCATGTACACTAGATCCATTATCTATGTGTTTCTTCAAACAGATAATTTCAGAAGCAATCGAACCTCTTCTAAAAAATAATCAATTCTTCCCTCAGCACTGGCTATGTACATAAACCAAGCAGTGATCAAACCAGTGATTAAAAAACCTGACCTCAACCCCTTTCAACTGTCCAATATCAAACCTCCCCTTTATCTCCAAGATCCTAGAAAAGGTTGTAGCACAGTGGTTATGCTCACACCTACATAGGAACAACATTCATACAATGTGTCATTCAGGATTTAGGCCTCATCATAGCACAGAGACAGCGCTGGTTAAAGTGTCAAATGACCTACCACTTGCCTCTAATCAGGATTGTGTCTCCTTGCTTGTGTTGCTTGACCTTAGGGCAGCTTTTGATACCACTGTTCATGCTATTCTCTTTGATAGACTAGAAAATGTTGTGGGCATTAACGGAATGGCCCTCTCCTGGCTCAGGTCTTATTTGACTGATCGTTATCAGTTTGTAGATGTAAATGGTGACTTCTCTATGCATAACAAAGGTAAAGTACGCTGTTCCGCAAGGTTCTGTTTTAGGCCCACTGCTCTTTTCTTTTTATATGCTACCTCTGGGCAAAATTATGCGTAAACATGTTATTAGCTTCCACTGTTATGCTGATGACACACAGATGTATGTTGTATGTTTCAGCAAAGCCAAATGACAGACACCAGCTTAATAAATTTGAGGAATGTGCAAAGGACATTAGACACTGGATGCTGATTAACCTTCTTTTACTTAATTCTGACAAGACAGAAGTACTTGTACTAGGACCACACGCAGCTAGAAGTAAGCTTTCTGATTACATAACTCTCTGGATGGCCTTTGTTTTATCATGTGCAGCAGTAAGACCTTGGTGGGTTTATCATTTGAAACTCATGTAAATAATATTACTAGCCTCCTTTCATCTCAGAAATATAATGTCACTATGTGACACAGAAAAATTACTTCATGCTTTTGTTACCTCTAGGTTGGATTATTGTAATGCCTTGCTGTCTGGATGTTTCAGTGGGTGCATAAACAAGCTCCAGTCAGTCCAGAATGCAGCAGCGAGAGGGAACCAAAAGATATGACCTTAGTAGAACCAGAAGATAGGACCACATTACCCTTTTCTTATCCACACTGCATTGGCTCCCAATCAAATTTCGTACTGATAATAAAACACTACTGTTGACCTATAAAGCACTGAATGGCCTCGCGCCTTAGTACCTGAGCGAAGGTTTGTTGACAGTGGAGTGGCTGGCTGCTTTATGTCCCAGGGCGCCCTCATGTCTGTGTTAACTTCTGGCTCTCTCTTTTAGTTATGCTGTCACAGCTAGTCTTGCCGGAGTCCCTGCTTTCACTCTGCATGCAAAGTACATTGCCCTTAACCATTACAGGACAAAAGCTTACCTAAATGATCTCTGCCTCTCTCTCCATCAAGCTCTACATGCTACTCCTGAGCTACCAATGTTCCTGACCCCTTCTGTTCTCCGGACCTGCCTGATCCATCCTGATGCCCTACTTCTGGTTGGAGTTCTCATCGGTTTGAGATAGCTCGCCTGCTGCTGGAGGTGGCCCCACATGTACGGTCTGAAGATCACTGCAATTACTGGGGATGGTGCCACTTGGGGACCGTGGAGATGGCTTTGGACTGCAGTTCATATAGGCAGTTGTACTGTGATGGCTTGGGACTGCAGTTGCTGTCCTGGCTTTTTGGGCTGCAGTTGAAGCGAAAATTTTTGCACTCAGGTCTCCAACAGTGGACAGTGGATAGGTTCAACAAAGCAGACTTCATGTGAAAACTAATGAATTTCCTGGTTACACAATTGCATTATTTTTTCCATGTAGTACACAGTTATAGAAGGGATTTATTTATAATTGCACTCTATCATCACCCAGATGAGGATGGGTTCCCTATTAAGACTGGTTCCTCTCAAGGTTTCTTCCTCATATCTCAGGGAGTTTTTCCTTGCCACCAGTGCCTCTGGCTTGCTCATCACGATTTATTTTGTGATTTAATTAAATTTAAATGTATTTGTTTCTATAAAGTTACTTTGTGACGACGTCCACTGTTAAGAGTGCTATACAAAAGAAAAAAAAGAAAAAAAAAAAAAGGAGTAAATGACTCCTGTAGTCAAGGTCCAGTCAGTCATCAAAGTGCTAGGCCATGAGGCAATAGAAAGACTTGCTCAGAGTTTGCCATAAGCACAAGTTATTTTTTCTGAGTTCCGGAGAGCATTGTCCAGAAAAATGCAACTCTATGACATGTCTTTAGCTGAAATCACCCAGCTAATGTCACAAATCTTGACAAAGTCAGAGTTTAATAATTTTGATAAAGCTGTTGATACTTTGCAGTTTCAACGTGCCAGTAAACAAAACCTATAAATATGAAACCGAGGAGTGATACAGTCTTTCCGTCTCACTTCATTATCTGATAATGACCTGAGGCGGGACACACCCACATGCTATTCACAGGGAAAATAGTTCGGTGATTCACGTACGAGGCACACGCCCCCCTGGACAATGCCATAAAAATCAAGTTTCCACAGTTTCTTTCTTTGACTTTCCTACGCGTTTAGAAGATGGCACGCTATTCAGGCGAGGAAGCTCTTCAGATGATTTTGGACAGTGAGGAAGAATGTACCTTTTCCTCAGAAGAAGATTGCGACTCTGACGACGAACGGTTGCATTTTGAAGAGCGAATTGATCCAGCTGAGGATTTTCCTGCAAGTTGTTACGATGAGTAAGTCCTAAATAATTCCTATTCTGATAATATAAAAGAGAAATTATTTTTCAGACTTTGTTTTGCCTAGTTTTGGCTAGATTTTGGCATTTCACATACCTGACTGAAAGGCTCATTATGCAGCTCATTAGGCGGGTCTTTGTCTTCTCAGTTGTGAATCACAGCATTATGCATGATCATTCAGGACTCCTCGCATATGAACTTTCTATACAAAAAGTGTCTTCAAAAATTTAAATCAATATATTGTTTTCTCTGAATGGGTGAGCAGGATGATTTTCACGTCATTTTGAAGCAAAAACTCTAGGCTACAAGATCCAGTTCTCAAAAGTCTTGTGGACAAATGTTTGGAATGAGTTTTATGGCCTTATTTCAGTAACTTTTTTTCCCAATAACCACACAACTGTTATTTTCTCCAAAATACAAACTTGTACATATATACTGCTCACATATTATTGTAGCCCAGTTTGTGCTGATTACAGTGTAATCAGACTTTAGCCATTTATATTTTTAGAAACAAATGAAAAATGCACAAATGTCAGGGCATGTCAAAACTTCTCCAGACCCCAGAGGGTTAAAGATGATCACTGGGCCAAAAGTAGACTGGTCAAGGGTCAGTAGTTGTGTCCAGAAAAGGATGAATCTGTAAGAGAGATTTTGTCAAGCAGCTGCAGTATACAATTTCTAATACTCCTGAGACTGTGTTAGAGGACAAGGGATCACTAGTCTGTATTTGGTTTGATGGACTTTCATCAGAATACAGGAATGCACTGCCCTTCTTAGACCTTACATGGTCCAATGAAAATCTGCAAACTGACTTGCTACCTCCAAGACTGGCTACCTGGGAAAGAGACTCTGATGTTAAGTGATGTTCTGTGATTAATTCCAACACAGAAAATAGACAAGAGTAGACAAGATCAGAGACCCCCCAAAGAGAGAGCAAATGCAATTACTGTGGTAAATCTGGCCATTGGGTGAAAGAGTGTAGGAGAAAGCAACTAGATATCAGGAGAAATGCACAGCATAACCCTACTTCAATCAACCTGCTTTTAACCCCAGAGTGGTTCCTCCCCTTTGCACTGAAACCCTGAGCAGCTTGCTCACGCAATTCTGAGAGCACACACAGGGACAGACTGAGCAGCAAAAAAACTAACTGTTGGGCCTGTGAGTACTTATCTTTCCCTCATTATTTACCACAATGATAAAAGACTGTAAAGGGCACCATACAAAAGAAGGAGGTTCCTTTTCTTTTAGGTACAGGTGCAGAAATAACTATAATTCCTAGTAATTTAGCGAATAGCCTGAGAAATCCTTATCAGAGAACCAAACTTTGTTTAACAGGAGTATTGGGCAATGATTCAGTTTTGTATGTGACTCCCCCCATGGAAGTTCAGTTAGGTCCTAGGTTATTAGTTACACCACTGCTATGTGCTCCACTGAATACTGGCCCTATATTATGAATTGATTTATAAAGGTAAGTACATCTAGCTGTAGACATGTCCTAAGGGTCTGCCACAATCAAAATAGTTTCAGCACAAACTTCTGCAAGCAATTTATTACCCCCTGAATATGCTTACTTATAGGATCATCCTATATGGGCTAAAGATAAGGAGGATTGTGGCTTTCTAAAATCAATAGACCCTGTCAAGCTGACAGGAACCCCTCCTACTGCTTTTGAATTGTTTGTTGATACAGATGTAGACAAATTTGTTGGTACCCTTACAGCGCATTGAAACAATGCTTCATTCCTCCTGAAAAGTGAGGAAATTAAAAGCAATTGTCTCATGTATACCTGCATGCCTTTGGTATGTCAGAGTAAAGCAAAGAAAGTGTGAAAAGAGATAAATTATTGCTTATTCTACAAAGATATTCTAAAATGGCCTGGACAGATTTGTTGGTACCCGTAGAAAAGATTATAAATATTCAGATTATAGTCATATTTCAAGCTAACTGTTTCCTTTAATTAGTATCACATGCCTTCAATCTTGTAATCAGTCATTCAGCCTATTTAAATGGAGAAAAGTAGTCACTCTGCTGTTTGGTATCATCGTGTATACCACATTGAACATGGACCAGAGAAAGCAAAGGAGACTGTTGTCTGAGGAGATCAGAAAGAAAATTATAGACAAGCATGTTAAAGGCATAGGCTATAAGACCATCTCCAAGCAGCTTGATGTTCCTGTGAATACAAGAGGAAAATCATCCCCAGATTGAACAGAAGGATAGCGCAAAAGGTAGACAAAGAGCCAATGAAAACTTCCAAAGAGATACAAGCTGAAGTCAAGGTCTATCAGTCCAGGACAAGGTATATCAGTGTCTGATCGCACCATCTGTCACATTTTGAGGGACAGTGGGCTCAATGGAAGAAGAACCAGGAGGACTCTACTATTGAAAGAAAAACATAAAAAAGCAGACTAGAATTTTATTTTGACAAGCCACAATGCTTCTGGGAGAATGTCCTTTGGACAGATGAGACAAAACTGGAGCTTTTTGGCAGGCCACAACAGCTCTATGTTCACAGACAAAAAATGAAGCTTTCAAAGAAAAGAACACCATACCTACTTTGAAGCATGGAGGAGGCTCGGTTATGTCTTGGGTCTACTTTGCTGTGTCTGGTACGGGGTGCCTTGAATCTGTGCAGGGTACAATAAAATCTCAAGACTATCAAGGCATTCTGGAGTGAAACGTACTACTTAGTTGCAGAAAGCTCTGTCTCAGTCGCAGGTCATGGGTCCTCCAACATGATAAAGACCCCAAAACCCACAATAAAAGCATCCTAGAATGGCTAAAAACAAAACAATGGACTATTCTGAAGTTCTGAAATTCTACAAATACTCTAATGGTTGTGCAACAAAATATTAGGTTAAGGGTCCCATCATTTTTGTCCATGCCATTTTCATTTAAAATGTTCTGTTGAATCAGAAATCAAAAGAAAAATCAGATTTTTATTAGATATGGAATAAACAATGATGGATACCAATTACTTTTGCCAGTTTCGAGTTATTTCAGAGAAAACTGTGGCTTCTTTTTTTTTTGGTGGAAGGGTACCGACAAATTTGTCCACGTCTGTAGTTCTGCCCAAGTCACTGAAGGTAACAGATGAGCAGGATATGCTGTTGCATCTTCTGGGTCTCTGATTAACCATGCCAAAATAGTCAGAGATTTACTGTATGCTATGACCCTTCCCAACAAGTTAGCTGTGATAAAGGTGAAAGCACATGTTGCAATTAACACCGCAGAAGCCTGAAGGAATGCTCTTGCTGGCACAGCTGCTAAACAAGACTGTGCCGGTGTGTGCTAGCATGACAACACATAGTGCAACAGTACCCCCACATTCACGCATTGATCTGTGCAGCACTGTTCTGTTTTATGAAGCTTGAACATGGGTAGACAAGGGAGCTGAAGCTGAGTCATCAGGCTGCTGGACCAAAGGGGGGAATTATGTTGCACCTGAGTCACTGCTACCATATCTGGCCAGCAGTTACATAAAGTAGGGCACATTAATTCAGCTCCTGGTGGGGTTGGGGTGTGTCCACCACTTTTCAAGTCAATGGGAGTACCCTGCTTTCAGGGCAACAGAGACAGCAAAGCAATGTGTCACATGTCAAAAGAATAATGATGTCCCAGCTACAGCTACAGCAGCAGCACACCCCAGCCCCACCAGGACCTTTTCGGTATCTGTAAGTGGACTACATATCAATTCCACCATAAAGAGGAAAGACTGATGTCTTGATAGTGCTAGACAAATTCTCCAGATAGGTATAAGCCTATCCTACCAGTCAAGCCACTGCCACACATACAGCTAAATGCCTTGTCAATAATTTTATCCCTAGATGGGGTTTGCCTGATTTTATTGATTCAGATCAAGGTAAACACACTTCACAGGGGAAGCAGTGCAGGAAGTAGCAAGGATGCTCAAAGTTAAGTGGAATTTGCATTGTCCACATAGACCACAAGCACCAGGTCAGGTGGAAAGGGCTAATAGGACAATTAAGACTAGACTGAGCAAAATCCATCAAGTAGGAGAACCCTGGATTGAAGCTCTTTCTGCAGTATAATGCAGCATGAGAGCATCCCCCAACCATTCTGTTAGACTCGATCCACATGAAATAATTATGGGGCGACCTACGTCTATGCCAGGAGCCGCTGATCTCAGAAGTGCTAATGTATACATTACCTTATGTTCTGATAGCATATTATGAGAATCTTTCCAAAGCAGTAGTGACCGCTAGAGACAGGGTAGCTGTTTGCTGGCAACCTACCCATGAGCGTGGTCACGCTATCATCCCAGGACAATGGTTAATGATACGATCACTCAAGAATAAACCACTAGAACCTAAATGGCAGGGACCATAACAGATGTTGCTAGTTACTACTGATAAGTTCACTGAAAAGCAAAAGTAAAAAGAAAGAGAATAAAGAGCCCATTTGAGTTGTTTCAAACCCACCTCCTGTCTCCTCATTTACCACCAAACTAAAAAGGAAATTGTTACAGAATGGTTTATGCTATTGGCCGTAAATCAGTTGTGCAGGATTCCCCCTCCAGGAGGCACATTATGGTTATGTGGTACCTCAATCTATAGCAAGCTGCCAACCAAGTTTAGTGGGCAATGCACTTTAGTGTTTTGCCAGCCATTACAGAAATATCTATGCTGATTCCAACCCCAGATGTAAGCGCAAATCAGAACCCGCAAGTACCCCAAGATCATCAAATTTACTGAACTTCAGGACTCCAAATTTATACTATCATCAAAAAGATGTTTTATGTGTTAGAATTAATATGAATTAGTAATTAAACAGACACAAATTCAATGTCTTTGAAGGTACAAATGTCTTCATTCACTTAAGCCAGGAGTGACTATTGTACCATGTGTAGCTCTCCTCAACAATCAGTAGAGTCACAGATCTCTGGTTCCCCATTCATCGAAGTATTAAAATTATGGTTATATTTACAATTCTGTCACTTTGTCCAAATACCTTTGAGCCCCTGAAAATGGAGGTA
This sequence comes from Pangasius djambal, assembly GCA_022985145.1. Taxonomy (NCBI): domain Eukaryota; kingdom Metazoa; phylum Chordata; class Actinopteri; order Siluriformes; family Pangasiidae; genus Pangasius; species Pangasius djambal. The sequence goes on along the minus strand of CM040999.1, from coordinate 13,289,269 downwards.
CTTTGCTGAAAATGGCTGTAATTCCTAAATGGTAAATGCTATATTTTTGTGGAACCTCTTAAAATAAAGCTGAAAGTCTACATTTCAATCACATCTTGATTGATTTATTTCAAATCCATTGTGGTGGTGTATAAAGGCAAAATCACAAAATCATTGTCCAAATACTTCCGGACCTAACTGTATAATATATATATATATATATAAAATCACATGCACACTACTGAACAAAATCTTAAGACCAGGGAAAATATTACAAGTATTCACACTTCGCACTGGTGGATCATAACCAGGTTGTAAGTACTTCTTCAAAATGCCAAAAGAAGAAACAAGAGCAAGAGACAAAAAAATAGAGAGTAGGCAATTTATTGAAAACTGCATTTAAACTCAAACAGGCTGGTCATCAGCTGATCAAAAGTTTAAGACCATAGCCTTTAAAAGTTAAAATTTGTGCAAAAATATGGCTTTAATGTTATTGTCCTTCAGATAGTCACACTGTCATGATCTCCTGATGGCAAAAGCAAAAAGGCTTTCTGTTTCTGAACGTGGCAGAATTGTTGAGCTGCACAAGCAAGGGCTCACGCAACACGCCATTGCTGCCGAGGTTGGACGCAGTAAGACAGTCATTTTAAATTTCTTAAAAGATCCTGAGAGTTATGGGACAAAAAAAATCAAGTGGTAGACCCAAAAAAAATTTCACCTGCACTGAGCCGGAGGATCCGACGGGCTGTCCGTGAAGACACAGGCCGATCCTCGACCCAAATTAAGGCCCTTACTGATGCTGACTGCAGCCCAATAACCATAAGACGGCATCTGCAAGAGAAGGGCTTAAAGAACAAAAAACGTCTTTCGAAAGCCACATCTCCTCCCACAAACTTGCCCGTTTGGAATTTGCAAGGGAGCACCAAACATGGGACATTGAAAGATGGAGGAAAGAAGGACGAGAAAAAATTTAACCTGGATGGTCCTGATGGCTTCCAACGATACTGGCCTGACAAGGAGATCCTACTGGAGATGTTTTCTACACAGCACAGTGGAGGAGGCTCCATCATGATCTCGGGTGCTTTTTCCTTCAATGGGAAAATGGAGCTTCAGGTTGTGCAGGGGCGTCAAACGGCGGCTGGCTATGTGGACATGTGGCAGCAGGCATCCCCTCTTGACTGAGGGCCCTCGTCTGTGTGGTAATGACTGGGTCTTTCAACAGGACAATGCTGCAGTTCACAACGTCCGCCTGATGAAGGAATTTCTTCCAGGACAATAACGTTGCACTTCTGGACCATCCTGCGTGTTCCCCTGATCTAAATCCCCTTGAGAATGTTTGGGGATGGATGGCAAGGGAAGTTTACAAAAACAGACGTCAGTTCCAGACTGTGAATGCCCTTCGTGAAGCCATCCTCACCACATGGAGCAACGTTCCCACCAGCCTCCTGGAAACAGTTGCATCAAGCATGCCAAAACAAGTGTTTGAATTTATCACCAAGAACGGTGGGGCTACTCACTACGGAGTCCTTTTTTTGACACTTTTAGTTCTGTTGTGGGTATTTTTGGGCTATGGTCTTAAACTTTTGATCAGCTGATGAACAGCCTGTTTTAGTTTGAGTTTAAATGCAGTTTTCAATAAATTGCCAATCTCTGTTTTTTTTCTCTCTTGCTCCTTTTTCTTCTTTTGGCATTTTGAAGCAGTTCTTACAACCTGGTTATGATCCACCAGCGCGAAATGCGAATACTCGTAATGTTTCCCCTGGTCTTAAGATTTTGTTCAAGAGTGTATGTATATATATATATATATAATTTCCCCTTTATAACCATGTGAAATTATATTATACAAATGTTTTTTCATTTCAAACGCAGTGTGGCAGGGCACATTATCCTCCTGAAAGAGGCCACTACCATAAGGGAATACCGTTGCCATGAAGGGATGTACATGGTCTGCAACAATGTTTAGGTAGGTGGTATATGTCAAAGTAACATGTGCATGAATGCCAGGACCAAAGGCTTCCCAGCAGAATGTTGCCCAGAGCATCACTCTGCCTCCCCTGGCTTGCCTTTTATCCATAGTGCATCCTGGTGCCATCTCTTCCCCAGGTAAGCAATGCGCATGTACCAGGCTAACCCCACACGATGTAAAAGAAAACATGATTCTTCAGACTAGGCCACCTTCTTCCATCGCTCCATGGTCCAGTTCTGATGCTCACATGCTCATTGTAGGCACTTTCGTTGGTGGACAGTGCAATGCACAGTGTTCTGATACCTTTCTATCATAATACATTTTCAACAATTTGTGCTACAGTAGCTCTGCTGTGGGATCAGACCAGACCGGCTAGCCTTCGCTCCCCATGTGCATCAGTGAGCCTTGGGCACCCATGACCCTGTCGCCGGTTCACCGGCTCAACAGTTGTCCTTCCTTGGAACAGTTTTGGTAGGTACTAACCACTGCATACTGGGAACACCCCACAAGACCTGCCATTTTGGAGATGCTCTGACCCAGTCTTCTAGCCATCACAATTTGGCCCTTGTCAAAGTCGCTCAGATTCTTAGCTTGCCCATTTTTCTTGCTTCCAACACATCAACTTCGAGAACTGACTGTTCACTTGCTGCCTAATATATTCCACCCCTTGACAGGTGCCATTGGAACGAGATAATCAAATGTTATTCACTTCACCTATCAGTGGTTTTAATGCTATGGCTGATCTATGTTTATAGATATTTTTGGAAATCTACTTTGTTCTCTGTCTTTTGGCCTCCCAACAACACAGAAATGGTCACTAAATACATCAAGCTTTTTGAAACCACCCTCCAAGGTAGAGAACTTTAAAATTCCCTTTTCCACAGTTTTTGTGCAAATGAAATAAATGTGTGTTTTTAAAAACACTGATGTTACAGTGCCAACCTGCATGTGCCCATTGCAGTTTTGCATGTGTTAGGAATCTGTTAGGATTCCGTTTATCATGGCTGCTGATCAGGCTGTTACTTCGTGGTCTGTAATTTCTTATTTGATAACATTAATTTTGTTTTGTTTTATTATTACACCCTCATGTGGGGGCTCCAGAATATGATACCTGCTGCACTGCTACACACTCCTGTTAAAATTACATGTTAAAAATGAAACAAAGATAAATCTTGACATATCTTTTCACATTTTTAATGTGATATAACAACCAACAAAATTCAAGTGAAAAACAAATAGATTTGTTTTAGCGGAACAAAAAAAGAAAAAACTTAAAAATCCTTGTTGCAATAGTGTGCACACCTCCTAACTAATACTTTGTTAAAACACCTTTTGCTTTAATCCAGCACTCAATCTTTTTGGGTGAGAGTCTACCAACTTCAGCACATCTTGATTTTATTCCACTCTGCCTTGCAAAAATGCTCCAGATCTATCAAATTGTGAAGGCATCTCCTGTGCACAGCCCCCTTCAAGCATTCCACAGGTTTTCCATAGGATATGCAGTAGATCTGGGCTCTGACTGGAGCAGTCCAATACTTTTATCTTTTTTCTGAAGCCATTCCTTTGTTGACTTGGATTTATGCTTTTGGTTGTTTTCATACTCGAAAGTGAATTTTCAGCTGTCTAACAGAGGCCTGCAGGTTTTGTGCCAAAATAGATTGGTATTTGGAGCTATTCAAGATTCCCTTTGAAGAGAACTCAGTTGAAGCAGCCCCATAGCATGATGCTGTGACTACCATGCTTCACGATGTGTATGGCGTTCTTCGGGTGATGAGCTGTCTTGTTTTTGCACCATCTTTTAGAATTATGCCCAAAAGGTTCCACCTTGGTTAGACCATACCACGTTTTGCCAAATGGTTTGGGATGATGTAGGCAGGCTTAGATTTTTTTTTTTTTTGTGTGTGTGTGTGTGTGTGTGTGTGTGAGAAAGAGCTTCTGTCTAGCCATCCTACCCATAGCTCAGATAAGTGAAGAATATGAGAGATTGCTGTCACATGCAGGGAGTGACTATATGCTGTCACATGCAGGGATGCCGCATATTCCAGCAGCTACTTTAATGTTGCTATAGGTCTCTTGGCAGCCTCTCTAATAAGTTTTCTTCTTGTCCTTCTATCAATTTTGGAGGGACATCCTGTTTTTGGTAATATCTCCATGTTGCCCCATTTCCTCCACTTGTTGATGATGGTCTTCAATGGTGTTGCATGGTACAACTTATGTGTCCCGATCAATACCTTTCAACTATGAGATCCCGTACACACTTTGCTGACCATGGCTTCAGCAGTTGGATGAAACCAAGATAATGTCAAGAAAATCCTACAGAAAGGACTGATCTTTATTTGAGATTAATCAGAATCACATCATTGATCACAAGTGTATGATAATTAATTTTGAACATGAGTTAGAATGTGTGACCCTTGAGCAAGGCACCAAACCCCCAACTGCTCCCCAGGCACTGCAGCAAAAAAAGGCTGCCCACTGCTCCTGGTGCGTGTTCACGGTGTGTGTGTTCACTACTGTGTGTGTGCACTTGGATGGGTTAAATGCAGAGCACAAATTCCGAGTATGGGACACCATACTTGGCCACAAGTCACTTCACTCACTCACTCGCATTATGGGTGGAAAAAGATCTGACTTATCTGATTTATCATGGTTTTATTTTTTTATACCACAAAAACTTGCAAATTTAAAAGGCGTGTGTAGACATTTTACATCCACTGTAAATCTATATCTAGATTTCTGCTTTATGACAAGGTCTATTATTATAAGCGCAAATAAAATTTAACTGAATTGAAGTCTCAAAATTGTAGTCACAATAATTAGATATGATACACAGTATGGTCAAAAGTATGTGGACACCTGACCATCACACCCAAATGTGCCTATTCCAAAACCATGTGCATTAACATGGAGCTGCTAAAACATCTTTCCACATTCAGCCACATCATCATTAGTGAGGCTGGGCACTGATGTCAAGTGAGAAAGCCTGGCGCACAGTTGATGTTCCAATTCATCTCAAAGGTGTTCAGTGAGGTGAAGGTCAGGGCTCCAGCTGCTAGAGTTCTTCCACATCATCTTTGGCATCTTTATGGACCTTGCTTTGTGCACAGGGGCACTGTCTAGATGAAACAGTTTTGGGCCTCTAGTTCCAGAAAAGGGAAGTCTTAATGTACACAAAGACATCCTAGACAATTATGTGCTTCCAACCATTAGTGGAAGACCCACATATGGGTGTGATGGTCAAGTGTCCACAAACTTTGGGCCATATAATCCATCCATTTTCTGTACCACTTATCCTACACAGGGCTGTGGGGAGCCTGGAGACTACCTCAGGGGACATGAGGCAAAAGGCAGGGGACACCCTGGGCGGGGTGCCAATCCATTGCACCCATTCTCACACTATGGACAATTTAGAGACTACACGGCATGTCTTTACACTGGAGGAGGAAACCGGAGTACCCGGAGAAAATCACAGAAACACAGGAGAACATGCAAATGCTGCGCACACAGGGCAGAGGCATGTATTTCCTGTTTAATGGAAGAAATAATGTAACAAAATAAAAGTGATGAAATAAAGCAGCATACTTAAGGTCAGAAAAAAATTATTTTATTCATTTACTGTCTTTATGTTGGCAGTCCTAAATTCTTGCTTTTCTGTTCATACACTATATTACCAAAAGTATTCGGTCACCTGCCTTGACTCACATATGAACTTAAGTGCCATCCCATTCCTAACCCATAGGGTTCAATATGATGTCGGTCCACCTTTTGCAGCTATTACAGCTTCAACTCTTCTGGGAAGGCTGTCCACAAGGTTGAGGAGTGTGTTTATAGGAATTTTTGACCATTCTTC
>CM040999.1:13245991-13261602 GCA_022985145.1 Pangasius djambal | reverse complement strand
GGAGAGATACACTGATCTAGCAGCACTAAGAGCTTTCCTATAGCTCAAAAGGCTCTCCTTCCATGCTATTTGAAATACTACTAATTTAGTTTGATGCCATTTACGTTCTAGTTTTCGAGTGGTCTGTTTTAAAGTTCGTGTGTGATCGCTATACCAGGGTGCTAGCTTTTTCTCCCTAATTATTTTTCTTTTAAGTGGAACTACCTTATCTAGTGAGTTGCAGAACGTTGATTCTAAGCATTCAGTTGCCTGGTCAAGTTCTTTGGAATCAGACGGTGATCCAATCATGGTTGATAAATCTGGGAGATTACTGATAAAACTCTGTGCAGTTGTTGGCGTGAACGTACGTTTGACACGGTGACGTGGCAAGGTGCACATATTAAGAATAAGACACATTTTAATTTCAGCAGTTCCATTTGAATTTACTTATGTATTTAAGCACAGTAAATGAAAACGAAACCTCAAGTAGCTTATTGAATTATACGTGACATTTTTAAGTAAAAAGACAAAATAGGATTTGTTTGCAAAATATACTTGGGACAAAAAATCGGTCCAGGCGGCCCACCACCACATATAGGTATACATATGTTTTAGGTGCCTTTCCTATTCAATAAAGACAGACATCTGAAACTAACTTGACTTTCTTTTTAATAAACTTGAGAGCCCACAATTTCCACATGCGTTTACCCTGAGCGTGCTTCCCTCTTTTGGTCCCCCACTACAACAAACATAGAACAATTGTTCCTATTGTCACATCCTTTCTCTCTCTTTTTTTTTTTTTTGAACTTGCTACATATGACTAGCATTCCGAACAGCTCTTAATTTCTGGTGCAAACAAAAAAAATATATACTTTTCCTTATAACTTCTGTATATTCATTTCACATTTCTTCTCTCTCTTTTTTTTCTTCATGTGATATAGTCTTTTAAGTATTGAGGTTTCTTTATCAAACGTCCTGCTTTCGTGACAACAGATGCTGGGGTGTCTGTCTGTTTGGTGTTCTGCATCTGATTTTCCACATTGTTGGATGTTTGCGATTGAGCATCTGCAGTTCCTGCATGTTTCGTATTGTCAGGAACAACAGTATCTGTTTGGTTAGAGACTCTGGGGGTCATTCCCTGGTCCCTTCGGAGATGTCTCCTGTTCCTCCTTATAACACCTCCAGACTCCAACTGGACACTGTAGGATCTCGAGTTGATGGGCTCTACATTTAACTGCAAAGTGATTTGGCTTTCCACACTTTTTACATTTCTTACCAAAAGCTGGGCATTTCTGTTTGTTCTTTTCATGCTCTTTACAACAGAATCTGCACGTGATACTGCCGGGTGGTTGGCGATCTAGACAGGCTCCTTGTCTGACGGCATGCACCTCTTCTACCGCTGCACCTGCAATGGCTTTGCTGTTCTGCCGCGACAGCTCCGCTGCTCTGCATATACGTATGCACGTCTGAAGTGTTAAATCTTTCTCACGAAGCAGTCTCTCTCTCAGTCCTTCGTTCTTAATTCCGCATACTATTCTATCATGTATGAGTGAGTCTTTGATTTCTCCAAAGTTGCATGTTTTTTTTGTTTTTTTCTTGCCATAAAGAACATACAAAAATCAATGCCAGGGGTGAGTATAATTGAGAATACAATTACTGGTTACAAAATCAGGAAAATACTATGAGAATGACATACTGAGACAGTTTTAAGGGCTTTAAAATTGTTGGATGTAAGAAGAGTGTCCAGATAGAATTTAAGTTCCTTACAGAAAACAGGAAAGTAGGGCTTAGCACCTTGAAACTTACATTTGTGTAAAAAGAATTTTGCAAGAACAATAAATAAATTTATCAAAAAATATTTGTCCTTGTCTTCTTTAGTAAAGTTATGACAACCAAATAATACATCTTTATATAACAAAGAGGAAAAAGCATGTACAAAAATACAGAAATCCTTCCAAAATAAATTAGTAAATGTACATTCCCAAAAAAGATAAGACATAATTTCATCTTTAGCCCCACAAAGGGAGCATAAAGAATCAATATCTGGAAACATTTTTTTTTCATATAGAGCTTAACAGGGTAGAAAAGATGAAGTAATTTATAAGAAACATCTTTTACCTTATTAGTTATTAAATATTTAGATGACAAAGTCCACACTTTCTTCCATGGAATGTTTTCGTATAGGCCATTCCAGTGAGACATAATGTATGGGAGAAAAGTTATCTCAGCCTGAAACAGTTGTCTAATTCTTTTGTTCCGACCGGAAGAGGTAGATAAAAAACAAATCTTCTCTATCACTGTATCAAAAGGATGAATCATCGACAAAGAAAACTGGGATCTAGCAGAGCCCTTGAGAAGAGTTATGGCTCCACCAGGAATGGCATCCATTAAGATGGCGAACTCTCGAGGAGTGACAGGAATATTATATTTACTCAGAAACTCTGAATAAGAATATAAGTAACCATCAGAATTTATTAACTGAGAAACTAGAATAATATTATTATTGACCCAGTTTGGGAAAAACAAAGATTTACTTATTTATAAAGAATATCACCATTATTCCAAATAAAATAACTGTGAGGACTAAAATTATGTTTGTAAATCAAATGCCATGCCAAAAGCACTTGTTTATGAAAATTTGACATTTTAAGGGGCAATTTAGTGATATTGTAATTACATAACAATAAGAAAGGGAGACCTCCCACCTTAGAGAAAACAATATTACACTGTAAAAATGAAAAGTTTACTTAACTTAAAATTTCAAGGCAACTTGCTGCACAGCTTTTTTGAGTTTACTCAACTTTGGACCAAGTTGTTCACTCAACCCAAATCACTGAGTAAAGTCATATGTCTCTTTTTTGTTCAGCTAACAGTTGTTTTACTTAAAAATACTTATAATTATTTTCCAATTTGTCTCAATAAATGATGTTATGTTAACTTTTTTCTGTGAGTTTTATGGACAAAGTGTTTTGTTCTAGTTAGCATTTACACAATGTTATAAAATAAAACTATAACTGCAGGCTTTAAGTTTTGTGTGTTTATTATCTTGAATGTTGAAAGAAATTACAAACAAGGTCAAATAATAGCCATACTTCCTAACAGAAAAAAAAGACAGTCAATAAAAAAAAAAATAAAGAAATCCTGGAAAAATGTCAAAATCAATAAAAAACAAACTGAAGATAAATGAACATTCACTTTTAACCTTTTAACATGTAAAGGCTTTGACTCTATTCCTTAGAATGCTTAAAACATTAAAACACCAATAAACATGTAAAAAACTGTTTTTAGAACTGCAGCTTTAAAACATAGCAGTTCAACACTGGATGGTCTGCCCACCTTTCAACAATGTAACATTGTCAACAATGTCAACATGTACCTTACAAAATACACTGCAATCAGCATGAACGTTTTCAAACAAACAATAAACTAAAAAAAAAAAAAATAATAAAAATAAATACAAATGAAATGCAAATAAAACAACATACAAATAAAACGGCACAATAAAGAATCTGAAAAGATGAAAAATAAATGCACAATCAACAACAAAATAAATTAAATAAAAATGACATTGTAAGACATTATATTCACATTTCAACAACTCAGTTTAACAATCCCTTTGATTAATTAACATTTTAACATTAAGATGCTAGTATTTGTTTAATTCAGAAGATGCTCACACCAAAATTTCAACATTCCCAGCAAGAGTTTAGTTTTCAGGGACTGTACCCTTGCAGAGCAGCAAGTGCCCATTTTCATAACACCAAAAAACTAAAATATAATATACAGTCTTAAAACATTTTCAAACATAGTTCAACATGTTTCAGATGTTAACATTAAGATGCTAATATCTGTTTAACTTCAAAGATGCTCACACAAGATTTCAATGTTCACAGAAAGAGTTTAGTTTTCAGGGACTGTACTCTTGCAGAGCAGTGAGTGCTCATTTCCATAAACACCTTCTCAATTACCTCAAAAGTATATTTGAGTTCTTTTGGGTATTCAAAATCCAAGGCGAAGATAAGGCCAAACAGGGAAGAAACAGCAGATTGTAGGTCTGAAATGTCTTTCAGAACAATTGCCTCCTCCAAAACAACAGCAAAGTTTGTAAAGGTAGGCAGTGCGCTAGGGCCGACGTCATCCTCATTTATAGCAAGAATTCCCATTTTCATCGCTCTGGTCTGTCTGTCTGCTGAAGATGTGTCCTAATGATACAACAAATACATCATTATCAGCTGATCTCAGTTTTGTATCTTTTTTTTTCTGAAAAACACAACTAATTATATGAAACAACCAAATATAATAGTTTTAGTGTGTATGGTTTATGAAGTTTTTTTTTTTATAATTTCATGGTTAACATTTTGTTTATCCTGCATGTGGATAAGATGTGGATGCAAATGAAATGTACATACTCAACTGTCCTTTTAATAAAAGTTTTGAATCCTATTGACCTACATTGTATGAACAAAACACCTAACACATACTTCATATCTTTGTATTCTATAGTGGTTGGACTGTAACATGAGTTTGAGATGATATACATGATAAAAGGTTGCATATTCTTTTAATAATGCTAATTTACATTTAATTGCATAATTTATCATTTACAGAATGCAAGTGAATGATGACTGTCAGTGAGGCTGTCATTAATCATCATAATGATCACAAACTGTGTATTGAATTATACTGATTAATGCTAAATTCAATTATCCTAAAATCAAAAATTAAATCAAATCAGAATCAATGTGCTCACAATGCAAAGATTTACTACCCTTTATTTCTCCTAAGGTTATGTGGCAACTTTATATCTGCAGAAGAATTAATGAAACATACTCACCAGACATTTTCTGAACAGTGCAGAATGATCTTCACGGAGAAGCAAACGGAGACCTTCCGGAACTGCTTGCCTTCTTTGATACACAATATTTGAGGTCTGAAAACTGGGTACCAAATAAAAATAAGTGATTAAGAGATGTCATGTAGTGTCACGTTGTGTGCCAAAGCACAGGACCTAATGAGTTTACATGTATGCTTAATTTGTAAAGCAGTAGAACATCTACTAATGAGTCAATTAATTGACTCCTTTAAAAAGACATTTAGTAAATTCTTTCCATCTTTGTAGCAATGTGTTATTCTAAATTCAGCATTTAGTTTTATCAGCCCATGTTCAATTGAGAAATACACAATGAGTTTCCTCCTGAAAACAGTAAACAATGCTATTTTCTGCAAATAAAACACAAAAGGGCTCTGATAAATCAGTTTAGAGGTTACACATGGTTGTCATTAACATGTTACCTGTTGATCAAGCTTGTTAAGAAGATCTTTCATCTCTTTTCCAAAAGCCCCCTGTCTTCCTTTGTACAGCTTCAGAAGTTGTGGTGTATGTTGGTGTAACGATGATCTGAATGTATCGAGGAGGTCCACATTGGTAATGCGTTTGAACTCATTACCTATCTGATGAGAGAAAAAACAGGTTTTAAACTATAAACTATTTTAAACTATAAAATTGTTTAACAAACATAAAAACATCACAAAATTAATCTCAATTATAAAGACTACTACAGCTAAATGCTTCCTGTTAAGACTATTACTTTTACCTCATTCGGAAGAAACAGGGCAGGCCATCATTCCAGCACCTCAGACACCATCGGCACCACTTCCACAATCTCTTTTCATCGAAGTGAAAATGTCAGGTTCATTTTCTGACTGATGAGGATCTCATTTTCAGTCCTCTTGTTTAGTCCTCTACCAATATGAGTCTTTCCTTCTCCAGAGTATCATCAGACTGGCCTGCAGGATGATCTGGTAAGTAATTAACCTCTCCTCGTTTGGCCCTTTTCAGAGAATATTTCTTGTCTTCACCATCTCCCCCTCTTTTCCTGTTGATACCAACTTCATGGCAACCAGCTGATTGCAGTTTTGACCTGTAATTGTTTGTATTTTATGCTCATTTTCCACCCATCAAATCCTTTGCCCGTACCTGGCTCTGTAAGGCAGGGATGCTTCAACACAAGTGCAGAAGCAACAGCTTCAATTTCCTCTGGGTGTGGGTATGCTTTAAGAGCAAATATTGCCTCTGCAGTTTTCTCCAAGATGTGTGACTTCATTTCTCTTGGTACACCTAAAGCCTTGTTTGTTTGTTCATAAACCTCATTTGGTTTGCGAAGCCTCAACTCAACATCATACGAGAAAGTAGGAATTGGAAAAGGTGACGGCCACTGCAATGTACTTCTCATATAGCTCTGAACGCTGTTTGAAGGGCTCTGGGAGGAAGACGTTGACACACTGGCAGTATCAAGAGAGGAAACAGATTGTGTATCAGACTGTTCAAGCACAGATAAGTTTTTGTCCCACACAATTTTCAACACAGCCCTTTCAGCAGGCAGCTCAGAAATGTCTGTTAAATTGCACAGTTGATTTCCAAAGTCAGGGTCCTCATATTGTATCAGAAAGTCTTCCTGAATCTCCAACTTTGATTTTAGTTCAGCTATTAAATTATCCACCGAGTCAGGCAGTTGTGGAAGTTGGACCTTCCGAATGTTTTGGGGTGAGATGAAGACCCGAAGCCACATTATCTGAGGGGACAAGAAACCATAAACAAGTTTTTCCTATGAGTGCATGACATAATTATAACTTTACATGCCACGCTTTGCAAGCTATGCCAAAACAACAAAAAAAATTACCACATCCAAGTAATTTTTGAATTGTTTACAAGAATTGTTTACAAAACTTGCTTACCTTTTAACGTAGAAGAAAGATTTTCAGAGATACCAGGAGCTTTTTTAGGACTGAGATCATTCAAAGATTCAGGATCCAGAATCTCTATGTCTGGATGTATGTTTTCAACAAGCTCGAAGGACCTGTAATGTTCCAAATACCAAGATGAAAGTTTGTCAGAGATAAATGATACACTGTTGTCAACAACCATAATGCTGACAATCCTATAAAATTCTGGCAAACCACTGCACTGCCCAGCAGAAATGATCATGTCCTTAACATATCGGACACCTTGTTGGCGTATATCAGAGCTTAAAGAAACTGTTTTCTGTTGAGGATACTTTTTTGTGACTGCTGCTCTCAGTGTTGTAACTAATGAACCTGTCTCAACCACTTTAAGACTCTCAACATATAACTCTGGCTTGAAGAGAGAGTGTCCATCTAGAAAATAAGCAAACATTTGCTGATGCTTTGTTGCAAGTGAGAGAAGCACGTTCTTGAAATTGTGGGTATCGTGCACAAGAAACTGTGCTTTGCTTCGAATCTAATTGTCCATAATTCCACTAACGGCCCAAAGCAGCGGATCAGGTGTGGATAATGATCGACAAAGTGATGTTTTGGTCGTATGCTGAAATTAGGAAAAGTCTCTGTAAGTAATTTACAATGTTCTGCTATTTTACTCTCCAAATAGCACAATGTCTCATCTGAGAACTTTGTAGATACAACCAATTCTACAATGTCTATGCCATGCAGGGTCATTTTCTGGGATACTGCTGCCAATCATGAGAGGGAGTAATCGCAACAGTGTCCAGTTTTCGTGTCCGTTGCCACCGATTGTTCCTTTTGCAAAGCTTGATTTGGGAATTTTCTGTGGTTTATTTACACGATCTGCATACTTGTAGGGAAATGACTTGATATGACTATTTAGTTCCTCAAGTGATATGAATCCTTTTGAAATCAAGTCCTTCAGACAGAGAGATAATTCAAGAGGGACGATCCTTTCAAAAAAGTTGTGTAAAACATCTGCAGGAAATCCTGTAATTGGATGAAAGTACTTCCTCAGAGCACACTCCTTTTTCACACCATTCAAACTACGGAGCTGTGACTTCATTCTGAAGTTCCTTCAGCAGAGAGTCGTGTTGTTCTGGAGTTCTTAACCGAAAATCTTCAGGCTCAGTGCTGGCAATTTGTTTATGACTAATTAGGAAGAATCTGCAAAAGTTGTCAACAATGAAGCTTTCTTGGAAGCCTGGAAGGCCATGTGTTCTAAGGTCATCGGCACAGACACAAAACACAGTTCCTTTCACGTACTGCTGTAGAGCCGGAACCTGTTCCAGTGTCTTTATATCCTTAACCAATGGATCAAGGAACCTCTCATAACCAAACAACCGCACATCATCAGTCTTTCCAAGAACTGCTAGATTAATTAAATTTAGACTTGAACGACATTTTGAAGACAAATTCAGAATGACCCAATATATAGCTGTAACTTTATGAATCTTTCTTGAGGTGCCGAGAGGGTTGCAGACTTCAAAGTCATCTATGTATAAACCCAAAGCTATGCCACTTTCTTTTTCACCTAAAAGTTTGTTCTCCTTGTAGTATCTTCCATCCTGAAAAGACTTGCATTGGCCAGGCAAAGACTCTTGATTAAACACAACCTTGTCCAAAAACAGTCGATGACCAAGTAAACACTCCAGCTGCTTTGCAATTGAAACATAGACGTAAGCATTTTTTGTGTCCTATCATACAAATATTCAACAGGTTCAATCAGTTCAAACTGCTCCTTAAAATACAAATTTCTTCTGTAATCTGTAGAAAATTTGCCTTGTGCTGAAGTTGTTACAAAAAGAGGATTTGTTTGAAAAAGTGCATCTGTAATGTCTTGCACAACCTGATTATTATCTATTACAATGTTATGCTTGGCAAGTATCTCCCTAATTGTATCAACAGCATAACACTTAGAAAAATCTAAAATATCATGTAACTGTTCCACTATTTTCTGTATTGCGCTTTTAGAAATGTGCAACACTGTTTGCATAGAAAGAAAAAGTTGTGCAACTTTACACTCAAGTATATCAACATCAACACTTACTGTGTCCTGTTCTCTCCTTTCTACAGGCTCTTGTGATGAGGTTGCAGGTTCAAGATCATCGTTTAACTCTGTCTCTGTGTCATCCGAGTGTTCTCCTGAGTCCTTATTTACTAATCTGAAATCTTGTATGGTGTGATTTTTATGTTTTCTTGTTCTGTGACTGCTAAAGGTAGAATGATTGTTGGCTTTAAATGTGCATCTCTGGAAGGGGCACAGGACAGTTTCTTTATTTTGCAGATGTCTTCCAAGGTAAGCAAAGAATTGGGTTTCAGTACAAATCTCATTAAAGTCACAAAAAAATTTCAAATTTTCTTGATGTTTTCTGCTTCTGTTGAGTATTCTTGTAAGATGTGATTTGAGTGAACTTCGGGTTTTAAAGGTGCAAACACAGTTGTCATAAAAACAATTCCAATTTACTCCTCCTCCATGTCGCAGTCTTGTGTGTTTTAGAAGGTCATCTTGAGAAGAGTGGGCAAATTTGCCAATTTTACATTGCATGTGTTGAGCTCTGAAACCTGAAACCCAAAAACATGGCCACTAAATAAGCTGTATATGTGTTTGTGGCTATTGCTGACCAATGTATGTTATGCTATGGTGTACAGCCAATATATGATGTACACCAACAATCTAAAACTCATTTTCAAGAAATAATAAAAAAATAAAAATAATAAATCATATCGCGCCCGTTGTACAAGAAGAGTTTTAAGCGCATTACACCGAGTCGTACACCATGTCTACGCCGGACACAACAGCAACATGACAAAAGAGAATAAACCCATTAAGAACAAGACATTTGTAGCTTCGCGCCACATCCACTGATTATAATGGATTCATGTTGTCTTTTGTCGCGTTGCGTCTCTCGCATGCGATGTAAACGGTGTTAATCTAACAAGTCCACTTTATCATGCTTTTTCTGTGATGTAATAAACAATACGATTATATTTTGAGTTAAGTCTATATGACAAATATACACATTACTTCCGATAACTGGTAAATACAGCCAGGATTGCGAAACATGACCTTAGATTTGTTAGATTGCATGTCGCAAACAATGCTTAATGATCACACTGATGTTTTACAAACATTTTAACAATCTAATAAATATAAGCAAATGAATAAAGATACTTACTTTAACCGATGAAATTTGAAAAGATGAAGTTTGTCGTGATCTCGTGCTGCATGGCGCTATCATTCCATGTGAGCTCCAACGACTTTTTCTGTGATGTAATAAACACCACGATTATATTTTGAGTTAAGTCTATATGACAAATCTACACATTATTTCCGATAACTGTGATAAATATAGCCAGGATTGCAAAAATGAAGTTAGATTTGCAAGATGTAAAACCGGGATTGCGACATATTTTCTCCTTGATGAGACCGTTCATGCAAACTTGCTTTAAAATAATAAGCTTGCCCAGTGACACTACATTACTTAATTATGACTAGTTTCAAAACCAGGTTAAAACACACAATTGCATGTTTTACTGGCATTAAAAACTCTAACAGTAGATATATTTGCATGTCGCAAACAATGCTTAATGATCACACTTATGTTTTACAAACATTTTAACAATCTAATAAATATAATAAAATGAATAAAAATACTTACTTTAAACGATGAAGTTTGTCGTGATCTCATGCTGCACGTTTGACTGACGATCAAAATGGCGCTATCATTCCATGTGAGCTCCAGCGTCTGTTACAGCGCGCATGCTCCAACCACCAAACCAGCATGTGAGCTTGTAAACTTGCATGTGCATATCCAGTCAACAGTTCAAATTAAGTTGGTCAGACAATTTTTGAACCAACTTATATCCACTTATTAAGTCAACTTTTTTTTTTTAGTTTTATTGTCCATTTAACTAATAGATAATAGTTATTAAAACTTTTTGCAAGTTGGATTTTTTACAGTGTAGGAAGAATATTCCAAAATGAATCAGAATTTGTTAAATACTGCTTTAACCAATTTATCTTAAAAGTATTATTTAAAGAGGCAAAATCTAAAAGAAAAATTTAAGCCACCACATTCATATTTATTTATAACAACGGATTTTTTGACATAATGTCTCCTATGTTTCCACAGAAAGTCAAATAACATTCTATCAATGTCAGCACATACAGGTTTATCCACGTATAAAGAGAGAGCGAGGTAAGTCATTCTTGAAATACCCTCAGTTTTAGCAATGAGGGTTCGGCCTCTTAGCGATAAATCTCTCTGTAACCATGAATTGAATTTCCTTTTAGCTTTTCCAATAATTGGGTCAAAGTTTAATCTGCATCTGACTTTATCTTCCTTACCTATAGATACACCAAGATAGGTTACCGGTGATTTAACTGGGATACTGTAAAGACAAGGAGAAGAACAAGTTTTAATTGCTAACAGTTCACATTTATCAAGATTTAGCTTTAAACCGGAAGCTTTAGAAAAAAACTTAATGTGTTCGATAGCAACTGGAATTTGTGATTTGTCTTTAAGAAACAAATTAGTGTCACCGGCTAGCTGACCAACGAGTATATGCTTATAAGCAACAGCAATACCCTGCAGATGACCACCTGAAAGGAAGGAGGAAAGAAGCTGCGCAGCCACAAGAAATAAATAAGGTGAGACAGGGCAACCCTGACGAACTCCTCTTGACAACGGAAATCTGGGAGAGGTACCCCTTTTAAGATTGATAGAGCAATTGGCTTTATTGTAGAGAGTTCTTATAAATTTACAGAATTGATCACCAAATCCAAGCTTTTTGAGAGATAAAAAAATAAATTCGTGATTGAGAGAGTCAAATGCTTTGTAGAAATCTAAAAAGAGAATAAAACTGTTATCATTAACTAACTCAGAATAATCTAATAAATCTAAAACAAGTCAAATATTATGAGCTATGTGTCTTTTTGGCATGAATCCTGATTGAGTCTCATCAATAACAGAGTTTAAAACACTCTTAAGTCTTTTAGCTAGAATCCAAGCTAATATTTTATAATCGTTATTGAGCAGACAGATAGGCCGCCAATTATCTATCAGAGAAGTATCTTTTTTGGGCTTAGGTATTAGAGTTAGTAGCCCTTGTGTTAAACTTGGAGGCAGATTTTCTAACTGAATACTCTCCAAAAACATCTCTAGCAGGAATGGTGCCAATTCTTCCACAAAACATTTGTAAAATTCAGCCGTTACGCCATCCGTGCCGGGAGACTTGTTATTTTTAAGGCCTTCAATACCCTTAATTATTTCAGTAATATTTATAGTTTTATCACAGGCAAACTGCTCATCTCCAGATATTAGATTAACCTCCTTTAAAGACTGAAAGAAAAGAGAAGCAGATTCTTTGCAATAATTAGACTTATAGTTCTGAACAGAAGTTACTACAGAAAGAGGCAATTTCCTTAGGATTATCTGTCAAAGTACCATTAACTTGCAAAGAATCAATAGTAAGATTCCTAAAATTATGTTTCTCCATTCTAAAAAAATAAGCAGAGCTTTGTTCTCCTTGTTCTAACCATTTCCTCCTAGAACGAACGTAGGAGCCTTCAGCTTTGTATTTATAAATACCATCTAATTTAGATTGAAGCTCTGCAAATTCTGTTAGATCAGTTTCTGTTAAGTCTTCCTGAATTTTGCTCTGAAGTGTTATGATCTTTGAAATGACCGTTTCCTCTTCGTACCTTCTCTGTTAAATTGCATGTTTTAGCGAGTTCGTAACTTCGTGACGTAATTATCGATCGACTGTTCAGATCCCTGGCTTTTTGAGAAGAATCGATAACGTTCTACTGTCTCGTTTGTACTGGGATTACAGTGTTCATCAAACTTTGCAATAATGTTCGTTACCGTTCGTGCATCTGAGTGCATCAGAGTTTCCAGCAGTTCCCGACCGCTCTCGCCGATGAGGTAGTAAAACAATTTGACCTTCATCTTTTCCTCCGCGTCCGACATAGTCAAGCAGAGATTAAACTGGTCCCTCCAGGATTTCCAGGACTTGGACAGATTGTCGGCGTCCATGCATAACGGTGATGGAGGCTTTAATCCATCCATCTTGCAGCTCTGCTCAAATGCAGCTCTCCGCCGTCTAATTCTTAACTTGTAAACTAACAATCTAAAAGTGCCCACGGTGCCTTTCCTATTCAATAAAGACAGACATCTGAAACTAACTTGACTTTCTTTTTAATAAACTTGAGAGCCCCTACACACATTTCCACATGCGTTTACCCTGAGCGTGCTTCCCTCTTTTGGTCCCCCACTACGACAAACATAGAACAATTGTTCCTATTGTCACACCATATATATATATATATATATATATATATATATATATATATATATATATATATATATATATATATATATATATATATACACACATACATACAGTATATATCCCCCAAAGAAAAGAAGCTAAAAGGTCAAAGTATAATTTCCAATTAATAAAAATAAGTGTACAACACATTGGCTACTATAATTTAAAATGTTGCCAGTAATCTTCACACTAAGGGACAGCAAAGACCTCCTCAAAGAATGCAACCTTTATAAGAATAAGAGAGGAAGGCGGAGAGTAAGTTAATAAGTTAATAAATTATGATTTTTTTAAAACACAGTGATTACAGTACTGATATGATACTGACACACGCATTAGGACAGTTAGATTTCTCCGTTTCCCCTTCATGCGAGCCCTTGTTATTAAGCTCCTTACCGATTAAACTCCTCTCCTCCTCCTGCCTGTCCCTTTGGCCCGCATCACTCACAGCAGAGCAAGCCTGTTTTTGATAACGCTGCTGTGTACATTTCGGAACTGCCGACGACGAGGCACATTTTGCGGCATCCGCCGCCAAATTTTTAAGATACTTTTCTCTGAGCTTTTCAGCACCATCGTTTCGCTTTGGTCTGTCCATTTTGAGAGACTGAGAGGAAGGTGGAAGAGAGCTGAAGAGATATTTATATAGGCGGAGCAAGATCATTTATCACTCCCTCTATATAGTGCTTTGTGTTGGCCCGCTGTCCATGCATGATCGGCCGGTCCCAAAAAAAAAAATATTGTACCGGCCCAAAAGTGCGTCGGCCCACCGCGAAAATGCCCGGTATGCCAGATTACCAGTCCAGCACTGACTCCATCACTGATTCAAGCTCTGACTCCAGCTCAAGCTCTACCTCTGTCTCTTCTGATGAGGAAAAGAAGAAAAAGAAGCTTAAAAAGAAGGACAAGAAGAGAAGCAAGAATAGAAAGAAGGAAAACAAAAAGGCGAAGAGGTCAAAAGGACAAGGAGCGTGAGGTATGGTAAACTAAGACACACGCTGTATTTATTTAGGTATTAGGTATTTAGGTTATTATTTTGAGCTTAGTGCTTTATACTGGGTTTGAGGCATAGTGCACACTATCCCGCTGACCAATTGTGATCACTCTTATTACCGATGTACTCTTCATCGTGGTTGGGGTGTAGGTTGGTGACACATACAGTATGTAGTGCAGCCATGATAATTTCAACTGAGGCACAACCACAGTGAAATCACACATTTCATGACATGAAATCATGTCAGTGTCCCAGATTTCTCTGCTATTTGTTTTTCTTCAATCAGTGTTGATCAGTATCTAATTTATATTCATAATATAGTTTTATTACAGGTTTCTTACAAACATTATTTAACGAATGAAGTAAAATAGAGACACACCACGTGCTTACTATTATGGCTGGATGAGCTGAACCTGTAATGAATAATTAAATATACAGAATGTTCTCACCAGTGTTTACCACCAATGTGTTTTTTTTAAAACCAATAATCAGCAAATAATCTTTACTAAACTGGCACACTGCACACACAGGCTCCCTACCTACTATTAAATACAACAAATGTTCTAAAACAAACGGTAAGCCACACACACGTTCATCCAAACTGGCCTCCCTTTTAAAGAGGAAATATGTGGGAAATACTATGGTTCACCCTGCAACTAAGACACCACAACAATCCTTGGGGGGGCCATGACATTTATTCACATGAATATTTTTTTTATTTTTCAGTTGCCGCCAATTCAGAAATGGTGAGAATATCAGCGGGTCCTCAAACTTGTGCAGAGAGGCTTCAGGATCAAGAAAGCTCGAGTTTCAAGAAATGCTGTGAAAGACACGGCAGCAATTGCAGAGACACTTTTACATAGTGGACAGAAGTGTCCTAGACCAGTTCAGGGGTAAATACAGACTTTTGAAACTAGCCCAAGTTTTTCAGAAAAAAATAGTGGCAGAAAAGATCATTGAAATGAAAAGCAACAACCAGCTCATCCCCTTTACTGTCAAGAAATACTGAATGTGGGCAACAAGATAGCTAAAAGTTGTTATTTTCTTTTTTGAGGGGAGGTGGTACTGTTTTTAAAGGTTAATCCTATAATTTAATATTTTAAATTAGTAAAATAATTTTAAATAATTTAAAATGTTCTTCCACTGTTGGTCAAGTTTAATTTTAATACTTGGATGAAAATCCTTTGCAGTCTAGTTAGGTGTATAGGGCTAATGAGCAAGCCAGAGGCAACAGTGGCAAGAAAAAACTCCCTGAGACGATATGAAGAAGAAACCTTGAACCAGACTCAAAAGGGAACCCATCCTCATCTGCGTGACACCAGATTATAAATAATTCCCTTTTAAATTGTATACTGTATGGTCAAAAGTACAACTGTGTTACCATGAAAGTTCATTATAGTTTACACATGAAGTCTACGTTGTTGAAGTTATCATCTGTTCACTAATGGAGACTTGAGGGCAAAACTGTTCATGGGAATTGTAGTCCTAAGCCATCGTAGCAAAACTCTTCATATCAGTTGAACAGTTCCAAATCCATCTTCATAGTTTC
>CM040999.1:13221152-13236681 GCA_022985145.1 Pangasius djambal | reverse complement strand
TGAAGGTCAGGGCACCTGAACTCATCAAAGATGTCTGTATCTATTTCTGTTCCGGACTCATCAGTTAAGGAGGTCTGACCCTCAGTCAGACGTTCAGGCTGCAGACTAAATTTTGCTGTTACTAACAGAATGGGAAAAAGCACACGCATTAAGTGACATCTAAAGCTTAAAGCAGAGCCTAAATAGTAAAGTAAATAACTTTCCTGACGAAATCTGTCGTAATGAAAGTTTTCTTCAGTCTGTGGACTTTTTACATACTTCTGCACTCCTCCAAACTCAAAACTTTAGGCAGCATTTCCTGAGTGCATTACAGTACATTTCAAAGGAGCTATTTAGTAACTTTTTTATAAAGCAAAATACAAAATGAAAACAGACCTTAATAAAAATGAAGCCAATGTCAAATCATCTTACGCATTAGTTGGGACAAAAACGAGGGCTAGCTTCTGGTCACTGCCTCTACTGTCGTAGTCAAAGCGCACTTGTTGAATTAGAATAAAATAGTGTCAAATTACGCGTTTACATACAAAACCTTAGATATATGTATCGCTGAAATTTAACTGCCTAATAGGTCTCGGCTATCGCATTCATAGCAAGATACTACTTTTATAATGTAAACTCAATATTAATAACAAATTAAAAAATAATACTACAACTTACAAGGAGGAGAAGGGGCTCATTAACATTCAAGGAGTAAGAAAGGAAATAACAGCACTGCTGGAGTTGATTTTGAAACAAAAGCTGTAACAATCTGTTTGGATGCCAACTCTTTATTCACAGCGAGTGGAAGAAAACAGTTTAAACTCAATCCGGATTTAGATTAACTCCAGTTTGAGAGGGATAAAGACAAGCATTAAGCACACTACGACTTTTCAGTGGCACCGTAATATTAACTCTGTTTAGCGTTTTCAGACCCTGCGTTTTAATATAAACAATCGCATTTAATATACTTTTTCATTATAAACATATAAAAATGAAATTGAAAAGTACTTCACTCAAGTGCATATATGCGTTTGTTAGAAAGCCCACTTTCTCAAGCTCCTGCAGCCTTGAAACTCTCGCAATATATTTTCAGCCCACGAAGCACAAAATTGTGTTAGCAAATGGAGATTTTAACAAACAGTGTGTTAGTGCATATTTGCTGAATAATTACTTCCAATAGACTATTTTTCACCATTTGGACATTTTAACTTTTTTTTTTTTTTTTTTTTTTTAAATACAGTTATACATTTTAATGTAATCAATCACATCACCTATCATTTCTTATCCTAAGCATGTGAAAAAAAAAAGTCATTGAAAGGAACTTCACTCAAAGGAAAACCACTTTCCCAAGCACTTTTCACCTTGAAACTTTCCATGTAACGTATTCAGCGCCTGATGCTCACAATTCAACTAGCACATACAGATTTGTAAGAAAACAGTGGTTTAGAGCATATTGGGGGAATAATTACTTTCTAATTAATTACAAATTAATTTATGAAGCTCCTACATGCTCCTTTGTGAAGCTCCTTACAAGCTCCTGGCCCCTTGAAACTCTAAATAGCGTTTTCAGCTCCTGAAGCGCACACTTCATCTAACACATTACAGTTTTGTTGAGAAAACAGCGTGTTAGTGCATATTAGGCGAATAATGCCTTTCTAAAGATGATTCTCAAGATTTTGACTCTTTTCACAATATTAGTAAATTATGAATTTTTAACGTAAAAAATCATATTTCGTATCATTTTTCGCCATAAACATGTTTTAAAAAAAGTGCATTTATGAATTTGTTAGAACAATCACTTTAACTTCGTGATAGCGTTTTCAACGCCTGAAGCGCACACTTTCAAAAGCACATATTTAATATAAATTAATGCATTGCATTAAAAACATTCATATTTAATATTATTATTATTATCCTTCATAAACATGTGAAAAATGTCATTGCAAAGTTATTTACTCAGGTGCATACATGCGTTTGCTCGAAAAACCACTTTCCCAAGCCGCAGGCGCCTTGAAACTCTTGGAATAGAGTTTTCAGCCCATGCAAAGCACACTTCTAAAAGCAGTTATAGACTGGTTAAGAATACATTGCATTAGTGCAAATTAGGTGAATAATCACATTCTAAACACTATTTTCCATGAATTTGACTCTATCAAACTTTTATTTCACTTTTATATAAAATAATTTCTTTTGTTAAAAACGTTATATTTAATGTCAATTATAGCATTTTATTAAAACTATTCTTACTTAAAATCATTATTCTTCATAAACATGTGAAAAATGTCATTGCAAAGTAATTTACTCAGGTGCATACATGCGTTTGCTCGAAAAACCACTTTCCCAAGCCGCTGGCGCCTTGAAACTCTCGGAATAGCGTTTTCAGCCCACGAAAAGCACACTTCTAAAAAACCACGTACAGACAGGTTAAGAAGACAGTGCATTAGTGCAAATTAGGTGAATAATGACTTTCTAAACTTTATTTTCCATGATTTGGACTCTATAAAATTTTAAGAATGTTTTATTTAACTATGTAATTTAATCTAAAAGAAAATCATATTTCGTATCATTTTTCATTGTAAACCTGAGAAAAATTGTCAGTGAAAAGTAGTTAATTCTCATTCATGTAAGTGTTTGTTAGAAAAGCCACCTTTTATTAAAAACAATTCATGTTTAATATCAATTCTAGCATTTTACTGAAACAATTCTAGTGGTTTTTCCAACAAACGCATATGTGCACATGCATGAAGTCCATTTCAATGATATTTATTGCATCTTTAGGATGAAAAATGATACGAGATAGGATTTTTAAGATAAAAGTTACGAGTATAAGATCCGAGATACCAGATAAAATATTAAAATATTTGCTTTGATAATAACGTGTGAAAAAGTGTAAATCGTGAAAAAAACATCTTTGGAACCTCAATACTTGTCAAATTTACAATAACATTGTTATTTCTGACAAACCTCTGTATACTAATACAGTTGTGATCTTTAGGCACTGAAAACGCTATTTAGACAGTTTCAAAGCGCTACGAGCTTGGGAAAAGGATTTTTCTAACAAACGTATTTATACACACGCTTGAAGTATTTGCTTTGATAATAACGTGTGAAAAAGTGTAAATCGTGAAAAAAAAGTTTAGATGTCAATATGTGTCAAATATACAATGACACTTATTTTTGACAAACCTCTGTGTGCTACTACAGTTGTGCTCTTTAGGCGCTGAAAACGCTATTTAGACAGTTTCAAAGCGCTATGAGCTTGGGAACGCATAAGTGCACATTCATTTGTGCACATTCCTGTTCGTTTGTGCATTTGTGTAAATTTCAATATTTTTCACGTTTGGGATGCAAAAGGACACGAGATATAATTGTTTACATCAAAATGTATGCATTAAAAAAAGTGTGAAAAAGTGTAAATAGTCAAAAAAAAAAAGTTTAGATGTCAATACTTCTCAAATATGCAATAACACTGTTATTTATGACGATCCTCTAGGTGCACACTACACTGTAAAAAATGAAAAGTTGACTTAACTTAAAATTTCAAGGCAATTTGCTGCAAATCTTTTTTTGAGTTTACTCAACTTTGGACCAAGTTGTTCACTCAACCCAAATCACTGAGTAAAGTCACTTGTCTCTTTTTTGTTCGGCTAACACAGTTGTTTTAGTTAAAAATACTTGTAATTCTTTTCCAATGTGTCTCAATAAATGATGTTACATGAACTTTTTTTCTGTGAGGTTTATGGACAAAGATGTTTTGTTCTTTTACACAATGTTATAAAATAAAACTATAACTGCAGGCTTTAAGTTTTGTTTGTCTATTATCTTGAATGTTGAAAGAAATACAAACAAGGTCAAATAATAGCCATACTTCCCAACAGAAAAAAAATGACAGTCAATAAAATAAAAATAAAAAAAATCCTGGAAAAATGTCAAAATCAATAAAAAACAAACCAAAGATAAATGAAGATTCACTTTTAACCTTTTAACATGTAAAGGCTTTGACTCTATTCATTAAAACACCAATAAACATGTAAAATAAACTGTTTTTAGTACTGCAACTTTAAAACATAGCAGTTCAACACTGGATGGTCTGCCCACCTTTCAACAATCTAGCAATGTCAACATGTACCTTACAAAATGCACTGCAATCAGCATGAACATTTTCAAACAAACAATAAACTAAAAAAAAAAAAAAATAGTACAAATACAAATGAAATTCAAGTTAAATAACATACAAATAAAATGGCACAATAAAGAATCTGAAAAGATGAAAAATAAATGTATAATAAACAACAAAAGAAATTAAATAAAAATTACATTGTAAGACATATTCACATTTCAGCAACTCAGTTTAACAATCCCTTTGATTAATTAACATTCCCAGCAAGAGTTTAGTTTTTGCCCATTTTCATAACACCAAAAAAACTAAAATATAATATACAGTCTTAAAACATTTTCAAACATTTTCAAACATAGTTCAACAATTCACAGTTCAACAATCCCTTTGAATGTTTCAGATTTTAACATTAAGATGCTAATATCTGTTTAACTTCAAAGATGCTCACACAAGATTTCAACGATCACAGAAAGAGTTTAGTTTTCAGGGACTGTACTCTTGCAGAGCAGTGAGTGCCCATTTCCATAAACACCTTCTCAATTACCTCAAAAGTATATTTGAGTTCTTTTGGGTATTCAAAATCCAAAGCGAAGATAAGGCCAAACAGGTAAGAAACAGCAGATTGTAGGTCTGAAATGTCTTTCAGAACAATTGCCTCCTCCAAAACAACAGCAAAGTTTGTAAAGGTAGGCAGTGCACTAGGGGCGACATCATCCTCAGTTATAGCAAGAATTCCCATTTTCATCCCTCTGGTCTGTCTTTCTGCTGGAGATGTGTCCTAATGAAACAAGGAATACATCATTATCAGCTGATCTCAGTTTTGTATCTTTTTTTTTTCTGAAAAACACAACTAATTATATGAAACAACCAAATATAATAGTTTTAGTGTGGATGGTTTATGAAGTTTTTTTTTTATTATTTCATGGTTAACATTTTGTTTATCCTGCATGTGGATAAGATGTGGATGCAAATGTAATGTACATACTCAACTGTCCTTTTGGACGTTAATAAAAGTTTTGAATCCTATTGACCTACATTGTATGAACAAAACCTAACACATACTTCATATCTTTGTATTCTATAGTGGTTGGACTGTAACATGAGTTTGAGATGATATACATGATAAAAGGTTGCATATTCTTTTAATAATGCTAATTGACATCTAATTTATCATTTACAGAATGCAAGTGAATGATGACTGTCAGTGAGGCTGTCATTAATCATCATAATGATCATGAACTGTGTATTGAATTATACTGATTAATGCTAAATTCAATGATCCTAAAATCAAAAATGAAATCAAATCAGAATCAATTTGCTCACAATGCAAAGATTTACTACCCTTTATTTCTCCTAAGGTTATGGTGGCAAGATGTTGTCAAGACTTAATATCTGCAGAAGAATTAATGAAACATACTCACCAGACATTTTTTGAACAGTGCAGAATGATCTTCATGGAGAAACAAAGGGAGAACTTCCAGAACTGGTTGCTTTCTGTGATTCACAATATTTGAGGTCTGAAAAATGGGTACCAAATAAAAATAATTGATTAAGAGATGTCATGTAGTGTCACGTTGTGTGCCAAAGCACAGGACCTTATGAGTTTACATGTATGCTTAATTTGTAAAGTAATAGAACATCTATGAACCAATGAATTAACTCCTTTAAAAAGGCATTTAGTAAATTCTTTCCATCTTTGTAGCAATGTTATTCTAAATTCAGCATTTAGTTTCATCAGTCCATGTTCAACTGAGAAATACACAATGAGTTTCCTTCTGAAAACAGTAAACAATGCTATTTTCTGCAAATAAAACACAAAAGGGCTCTGATAAATCATACAGTTTAGAGGTTAAACACGGTTGTCATTAACATGTTACCTGTTGATCAAGCTTGTTAAGAAGATCTTCCATCTCTTTTCCAAAAGCCCCCTGTCTTCCTCTGTACGACTTCAGAAGTTGTGGTGTATGTTGGTGTAACGATGATCTGAATGTATCGAGGAGGTCCACATTGGTAACGTGTTTGAACTCATTACCTATCTGATGAGAGAAAAAACAGGTTTCAGCTATAAAATTGTTTAACAAACATAAAAACATCACAAAATTAATCTCAATTATAAAGACTACTACAGCTAAATGCTTCCTGTTAAGACTATTACTTTACCTCATTCGGAAGAAACAGGGCAGGCCATCGTTCCAGCACCTCAGACACCATCGGCACCACTTCCACAATCTCTTTTCGTCGAAGTGAAAATGTCTGACTGATGAGGATCTCATTTTTAGTCCTCTTGTTTAGTTCCTCTACCAATATGAGTCTTTCCTTCTCCAGAGTATCATCAGACTGGCCTGCAGGATGATCTGGTAAGTAATTAACCTCTCCCCGTTTGGCCCTTTTCAGACAATTTTTTCTTGTCTTCACCATCTCCCCCTCCTCTTTTCCTGTTGATACCAACTTCATGGCAACCAGTTGATTGCAGTTTTGACCTGTAATTGCCACGTTTGTATTTTATGCTCATTTTCCACCCATCAAATCCTTTGCCCGTACCTGGCTCTGTAAGGCAGGGATGCTTCAACACAAGTGCAGAAGCAACAGCTTCAATTTCCTCTGGGTGTGGGTATGCTTTAAGAGCAAATATTGTCTCTGCAATTTTCTCCAAGATGTGTGACTTCATTTCTCTTGGTACACCTAAAGCCTTGTTTGTTTGTTCATAAACCTCATTTGCTTTGCGAAGCCTCAACTCAACATCATACGAGAAAGTAGGAATTGGAAAAGGTGATGGCCACTGCAATGTACTTCTCATATAGCTCTGAACGCTGGTTGAAGGGCTCTGGGAGGAAGACGGTGACACACTGGCAGTATCAAGAGAGGAAACAGATTGTGTATCAGACTGTTCAAGCACAGATAAATCTTTGTCCCACACAATTTTCAACACAGCCCTTTCAGCAGGCAGCTCAGAAATGTCTGTTAAATTGCATAGCTGATTTCCAAAGTCAGGGTCCTCATATTGTATCAGAAAGTCTTCCTGAATCTCCAACTTTGATTTTAGTTCTGCTATTAAATTATCCACCGAGTTAGGCAGTTGTGGAAGTTGGACCTTCTGAATGTTTTGGGGTGAGATGAAGACCAGAAGCCACATTATCTGAGGGGACAAGAAACCATAAACAAGTTTTTCCTATGAGTGCCTGGCATAATTATAACTTTACATGCCACATCCAAGTAATTTTTTAACTGTTTAGAAGAATTGTTTACAAAACTTGCTTACCTTTCAATGTAGAAGAAAGACTTTCAGAGATACCAGGAGTTTTCCTGCTACTTTATATGCTTGCAGTGGACTGAGATTCATTCAAAGATTCAGGATCCAGAATCTCTATGTCTGGATGTATTTTTTCAACAAGCTCGAAGGACCTGTAATGTTCCAAATACCAAGATGAAAGTTTGTCAGAGATAAATGATACACTGTTGTCAACAACCATAATGCTAACAATCCTATAAAATTCTGGCAAACCACTGCACTGCCCAGCAGAAACGATCATGTCCTTAACATATCGGACACCTTGTAGGCGTATATCAGAGCTTAAAGAAACTGTTTTCTGTTGAGGATACTTTTTTGTGACTGCTGCCCTCAGTGTTGTATCTAATGAACCTGTCTCAACCACTTTAAGGCTCTCAACATATAACTCTGGCTTGAAGAGAGAGTGTCCATCTAGAAAATAAGCAAACATTTGCTGATGCTTTGTTGCAAGTGAGAGAAGCACATTCTTGAAATTGTGGGTATCATTCACAACTTTTTTAAAGAAACTGTGCTTTGCTTCGAATCTAATTGTCCATAATTCCACTAACGGCCCAAAGCAGCAGATCAGGTGTGGATAATGATCGACAAAGTGATGTTTTGGTAGTATGCTGAAATTAGGAAAAGTCTCTGTAAGTAATTTACGATGTTCTGCTATTTTACTCTCCAAATAGCACAATGTATCATCTGAGAACTTTTTAGATACAACCAATTCTACAAAGTCTTTAAGGTCCATTAAAATCTCCCATGCAGGGTCATTTTCTGGGATACTGCTGCCACTCATGAGAGGGAGTAATCGCAACAGTGTCCAGTTTTTGTGTCCGTTGCCACCGATTGTTCCTTTTGCAAAGCTTGATTTGGGAATTTTCTGTGGTTTATTTACACGATCTGCATACTTGTAGGGAAATGACTTGATACGACTATTTAGTTCCTCAAGTGATATGAATCCTTTTGAAATCAAGTCCTTCAGACAGAGAGATAATTCAAGAGGGACAATCCCTTCAAAAAGGTCGTGTAAAACATCTGCAGGAAATCCTGTAATTGGATGAAAAGTATGATAAGTGCTTGCTCAGAGCACACTCCTTTTTCACACCATTCAAACTACAGAGCTGGTCATCATTCTGAAGTTCCTTCAGCAGAGAGTCGTGTTGTTCTGGAGTTCTTAACTGAAAATCTTCAGGCTCAGTGCTGGCAATTTGTTTATGACTAATTAGGCAGAATCTGCAAAAGTTGTCAACAACGAAGCTTTCTTGGAAGCCTGCAAGGCCATGTGCTCCAAGGTTATCGGCACAGACACAAAACACAGTTCCTTTCATGTACTGCTGTAGAGCCGGAACAAATATCCCCACCTGTTCCAGTGTCTTTATATCCTTAACCAATGGATCAAGGAACCTCTCATAACCAAACAACTGCACATCATCAGTCTTTCCAAGAACTGCTATATTAATTAAATTTAGACTTGAACGACATTTTGAAGACAAATTCAGAATGACCCAATTTACAGCGGTAACTTTATGAATCTTTCTTGAGGTGCTGAGAGGGTTGCAGACTTCAAAATCATCTATGTATAAACCCAAAGCTATGCCACTTTCTTTTTCACCTAAAAGTTTGTTCTCCTTGTAGTATCTTCCATCCTGAAAAGACTTGTATTGGCCAGGTGAAGACTCTTGATTCAACACAACCTTGTCCAAAAACAGTCGATGACCAAGTAAACACTCCAGCTGCTTTGCGATTGAAACATAGACGTAAGCATTTTTTTGTGTCCTGTCATACAAATATTCAACAGGTTCAATCAGTTCAAACTGCTCCTTAAAATACAAATTTCTTCTGTAATCTGTAGAAAATTTGCCTTGTGCTGAAAAGAGGATTTGCTTGAAAAAGTGCATCTGTAATGTCTTGCACAACCTGATTATTATCTGTTACAATGTTATGCTTGGCAAGTATCTCTCTAATTGTATCAACAGCATAACATTTGGAAAAATCTAAAATATCATGTAACTGTTCCACTATTTTCTGTATTGCACTTTTAGAAATGTGCAACACTGTTTGCATAGAAAGAAAAAGTTGTGCAACTTTACGCTCAAGTATATCAACATCAACACTTTCTGTATCCTGTTCTCTCCTTTCTACAGGCTCTTGAGATGAGGTTGCAGGTTCAAGATCATTGTTTAACTCTGTCTCTGTGTCATCCGAGTGTTCTCCTGAGACCTTATTTACTAATCTGAAATCTTGTATGGTGTGATTTTTATGTTTTCTTGTTCTGTGACTGCTAAAGGTAGAACGATTGTTGGTTTTAAATGTGCATCTCTGGAAGGGGCACAGGACAGTTTCTTTATTTTGTAGATGTCTTCCAAGGTGAGCAAAGAATTGGGTTTCAGTACAAATCTCGTTAAAATCACACAAGTCACAAAAAAATGTCAAATTTTCTTGTTGTTTTCTGCTTCTGTTGTGTATTCTTGTAAGATGTGATTTGAGTGAACTTCGGGTTTTAAAGGTGCAAACAAAGTTGTCATAAAAACAATTCCAATTTACTCCTCCTCCATGTTGCAGTCTTGTGTGTTTTAGAAGGACATCTTGAGAAGAGTGGGCAAATTTGCAAATTTTACATTGCATTTGTCAAGCTCTGAAACCTGAAACCCAAAAACATGGCCACTAAATAAGCTGTATATGTATTTGTGGCTATTGCTAACCAATGTATGTTATGCTATGGTGTACAGGCAATATATGATGTACACCAACAATCTAAAACTTATTTTCAAGAAATAATAAAAAAAAATAAAAATAATAAATCGTATCGCACCCGTTGTACAAGAAGAGTTTTAAGCGCATTACACCATGTCTACACCGGACACAACAGCGACATGACAAAAGCCAATAAACCCATTAAGAACAAGACATTTGTAGCTTCGCGCCGCATCCACTGATTATAATGGATTCATATTGTCTTTTGTCGCGTTGCGTCTCTCGCATGCGATGTAAACGGTGTTAATCTAACAAGTCCACTTTATCATGCTTTTTCTGTGATGTAATAAACAATACGATTATATTTTGAGTTAAGTATATATGACAAATCTACACATTATTTCTGATAACTGGTAAATACAGCCAGGATTGCAAAACATGACGTTAGATTTGTTAGATTGCATGTCGCAAACAATGCTTAATGATCACACTGATGTTTTACAAACATTTTAGCAATCTAATAAATATAATCAAATGAATAAAGATGCTTACTTTAAATGATGAAGTTTGAAAAGATGAAGTTTGTTGTGATCTCGTGTTGCATGGCGCTATCATTCCATGTGAGCTCCAACGGCTTTTTCTGTGATGTAATAAACAACACGATTATATTTTGAGTTAAGTCTATGACAAATCTACACATTATTTCCGATAACTGTGATAAATATAGCCAGGATTGCAAAACATGAAGTTAGATTTGCAAGATATAAAACTGGGATTGCGACATATTTTCTCCTTGATGACAACGTTCATGCAAACTTGCTTTAAAATAATAAGCTTGCCCAGTGACACTACATTGCTTAATTATGACTTTAGTTTCAAAACCAGGTCAAAACACACAATTGTATGTTTTACTGGCATTAAAAACTATAACAGTAGATATATTTGCACATTGCAAACAATGCTTAATGATCACACTTATGTTTTACAAACATTTTAACAATCTAATAAATATAATAAAATGAATAAACATACTTACTTTAAACGATGAAGTTTGAAAAGATGAAGTTTGTCGTGATCTCGTGCTGCACGTTTGACTGACGATCAAAATGGCGCTATCATTCCATCATTCCATGTGAGCTCCAGCGTCTATGTTACAGCGCGCATGCTCCAACCACCAAACCAACGTGTGCTTGCAGACTTGCATGTGCATATCCAGTCAACAGTTCAAATTAAGTTGGTCAGACAATTTTTGAGCCAACTTATTTCCACTTATTAAGTCAAGTTTTTTTAGTTTTATTGTCCAGTTAACTAATAGATAATAGTTATTAAAACTTTTTGCTAGTTGGATTTTTTACAGTGTACAAGTGTGTCCCTTCGGCGTTGAAAACGTTATTTAGACAGTTTCAAAGCGCTACTTGCTTGGCAAAGTGGTTTTTCTACAAAAGGCATGCGTGTACATGCATAAAGTACCAGTTCAATGACATTTGTCACACCTTTGGGTCTAAAAATGATAGGACATTTGATTAATTTAATAATAATGCGTGAAAATGTGTAAATAGTGAGAAAAAAATGTTTAGAAAGTCATTTCTCGTCAAATATGCACTATCACACTGTGTTCACATCAGTGCTCTTCGTACTAATACGTACGTGCTCTTAAGGCTCTGAAAACACTATTTTGTCAGTTGGTTTTTCTAAAAAACCTATATGTACACATTTGTTTACATTTCAATGACATTTTTCACATGTTTAGCATAAAAAATATGAAATATAATTATTTTAAAATGTATCCAATTGGATAATGTCTCAAAAAGTCTAAATCATGAAAAAAAATGCTTAGAAAGTAAATACTAATCAAACATGCAGTAACACTGTAATTTTTCAAATACCTCAGTGTGATATTTACTAAGAAAAATGATACAAAATAAGAGTGTTTGTAGAAAAATATATAAGTTTATAATGTTTTGAAAAGTCCAAATCATGAAAAAAAAAAGTTTAGAAAGTCATTACTTTAGTCATTACAAACTGGACATTTGAAAACACCCAGTGTTTTTCCAGTCTTCAACTGTCCTGTTTGGGTGAGTATGTGCCCATGATAGTCTCAGATTCTTGCTTTTAGCTGAGAGGAGTGAAACCTGATGTAGTCTTCGGCTCTTGTAGCCCATCCACCTAAAGGATTGATGTGCTGTGTGTTCTGAGATGCTTTTCTGCTTACCATGGTTGTATAGAGCATTTACTTGCGTTACTATAGACTTCCTGTCAGCTCAAACGAGTCTGGTAATTCTGCAGATCCTTGGCTCACAGGATGTTCTTTTGTTTTTCGTACCATTCTGTGTAAAATAGGGAATGTTGTGTGTGAAATTCCCAGGAGATCAGCAGTTTCAAAACTCAAACCTGCCCATCTGGTACCAACAACCATGCCACGGTTAAAGTCACAGAATATTTTCCCCCATTCTGATATGCACATTAAGTGAAGCTCTTGGCCTGTATCTGCATGACTTTATGCACTGGGCTGCTGCTGCCTTATGATTGACTGATTTGATAACTGCATAAATTTTCCTGCTAAGATGAAAAAGCATGAAGGCTACACATAATTTTTCCCTCAGCAAGGTACATATTGCTAAAGAACAGTCCAAATATTCACATTAACATAACACACTACCATGTTACATTAAGGTGGCAACTGCGAATTTTTCCCTCATTGAAGTGTAAAGCTTTGATATGTTCTATAACCTATGCTTTTTGGCTGATTTTTTGTCCCTGTGGTGTGAATAATAATAATGGCCTAATTGTTTAACTTACTAAAATAACTTTTCATAATGTAATTTAGTTATCTTGAATCAGTCCTATTAAATAGCATTTATGATTAAATTAAAACCAGTGGATTTAAAAGTTACATCGTACAGTAACGCACATTTTTAGATTATCTGACAGAACATTTTTACAGGGCCGGCCTGTTTTACCTATGTTAGTATAAAGATCTAATTTTATGTTAATTAGGTTACTAAAGCAAACCATAATTTCTACATTTTTGTTTAGCTCGGGGAACAGACTTAATTATCATCAGGGTGGTTCACAAAGTACTCCTTCGGATTCTGTAGATCATGGCCTGAGTGATCTGTCATTAGATGTACAGCAAACCCCTTATAGATTTGCTATTAATGAATGAAGGTATCATATGAATTGGCTTGAGAAAATTTAAGCTCACCAGTAGATTCACCAGAGCATTTATTAGATCTTTCACAACTCCACTAAAACTGCTTGTCTCTGCGTTTCTTCATTTGGATAAAATTTCCAAAATTCCCTTTAACCAAAAGGTCTTTAAATGGTTCACCAAAAAGCTGTTCAGTGGCCTATCCTGTCCATAATCGAATACTATGTTCAACTCATGTTTCTTTTTTCTTTTTTGAGTTTTTATTCCCATGCTAAAATCAAAAGTATATAGAATTGAAGGCAGTATTTTGTTGCAATTACTGAAAATTCTTCTTCTTCTTCTTCTTCAAAAAAAAACCTGCATGTCACAATAACTTGCCATCAATACAACAGGCACAGCATATAATCAGTAAATAGGATAGACAGGGAAAGAACCAATAAACAAAATAAACCAGGATCACAAACACATAATAAGCAGCTCAGCGACATCAGCAGTAGACCAGCAGCAAGACTTCATAATGATTGAATGAAAGTCTGAATTATGTATTAAAGTGCATGAGACTGTTCAGTGATTGCAAATGTGAATATGGATCATGTGATGATTCCTTCATTGAGAATCATGGCAACTAGGGGTCAAGCACCGAAGACCTCGCAATCATGATTTTATTTCCTGTCTGTCCTCATCACACCACACCAAGGAATTCTAGTAAACAGAACCTGTGGGGTGACATGAAGCAGGCTGTTCACAGGAGATGCCCTTACAATTTGATGGATCTAGAATGTTTTTTCAAGATAGAGTGGGAAAATATTGCCAAGTCAAGATGCGCCACACTGCTAGACTCTTACCTACTTCAAAAACTATGAGTTTAGCGGTGTGCACACTCATGCAACAAGGTTGTGCACACTTATGCAACGTTATTTATTTTTTCCCTAAAAAAAGATTCTCAAGTCAGTGCTCCCTAAATTCCATCAACATGTGGACTTTGCAACAAGAGGGAAGAATGTGCTGGACCTTGTTTACACAAACATCCCCAGCGCGTACCGGGCGGAGCCCCGCCCCCACCTCGGCTACTCAGACCACATCTCTGTTATGCTAATTCCAGCATACAGACCGCTAGTCAGACGCTCCAAACCGGTTCTGAAGCAGGTGTAAACCTGGCCAACAGGAGCCATCTCTGCTCTCCAGGACTGTTTTGAACACACTGACTGGCACATGTTCAGGGAAGCGGCAACTGACGGCAACTTCACCGACTTGGAAGAATACGCGACATCAGTGACCAGCTATATCAGCAAGTGCATTGATGACGTCACCATCTCCAAGACCATCACCTCACGTTCCAACCAGAAGCCGTGGATGACTGCAGAGGTGCGTGCGCTACTGAGGACCCGAGACTCTGCCTTCAAAGCAGGCAACAAGGCTGCCCTAAGATCAGCGAGGGCCAAACTGTCCCGGGCCATCAGAGAGGCAAAGCGCACGCACGCTCAGAGAATCCACAACCACTTCAAGGCCAGCAGAGACACGCGGCGCATGTGGCAGGGCATCCAGACCATCACCAACTAGAGGACACCACCTCCTGCCTGTGACGGTGATGCCTCCCTCCCAGATGCACTGAATGACTTCTACGCTCGGTTCGAGGCACAGAACAGTGTGACGGCGAGGAAGACCACCCCTCCTCCCAATGACCAGGTGCTGTGTCTAACCACGGCCGACGTGAGGAAGACTCTACGCAGAGTCAACCCACGGAAGGCTGCTGGACCAGACAACATTCCTGGCAGGGTGCTCAGGGAATGTGCAGACCAGTTGGCAGATGTTTTCACGGACATCTTCAACACCTCCCTGAGCAGCACCATTGTTCCGACCTGCTTCAAGGCCACCACCATCGTCCCCGTGCCAAAGAAGTCTTCAGTGTCCTGCCTCAATGACTACCGTCCCGTTACACTCACACCCATCATCATGAAGTGCTTCGAGAGGCTCGTCATGGGACACATCAAGACCCTGCTGCCTCCCTCACTGGACCCCCTGCAATTCGCTTACCGCCCCAACCGCTCAACAGATGATGCCATCACCACTGCCCTCCATCTGGCCCTCACCCACCTGGACAATAAAGACACTTACGTTAGAATGCTGTTCATAGACTTCAGTTCAGCATTCAATACAATCATTCCTCAGCACCTGATTGGAAAGCTGAACCTGCTGGGCCTGAACACCTCCCTCTGTAACTGGATCCTGGACTTCCTGACTGGGAGACCCCAGTCAGTCCGGATCGGGAACAGCATCTCCAACACCACCACACTGAGCACTGGGGCCCCACAAG
>CM040999.1:13199597-13221052 GCA_022985145.1 Pangasius djambal | reverse complement strand
ATTCCATTGGCAGCCATACATGCCCATGCCATGACACTGCCTCCACCATGTTTGACACACGATGTGGTATACTTTGCATCATGAGCTGTCCCTTTCTTTTGCCATACTTTTCTCTTCCCATCATAATGGTACACGTTAATCTTGGTTTCATCAGTCCAAAGAATCTTATTCTAGAACATGGGAGGCTTTTTTTTTTTTTTAGATGTTTTCTAGCAAAGTCTAATCTGGCTTTGCTGTTCTTGAATGTTACCAGTGATTTGCACCTTGTTATGAATCCTCTGCATTTACATTCATGAAGGCGTCTCTTGACTGTAGATTTTGACAATGATACGCCTACCTTCTCCAGAGTATTCTTGACTTCTGTTGATGTTGTGAAGGGGGTTTTTCTTCACCAAGGAAAGGATTCTGCAATCATCCACTTTACTTGTCTTCCGTGGTCTTCCAGGCCTTTCAATGGCGTTGAGTGCTTTCTTTCTTTTTATGAATGTATCCAAGAATGTTGATTTGGCCACACCTAAGGTTTTGCTATCTCTCTTATAGATTTATTTTGTTTTTTCAGCCTAATGATGGCCTCCTTCACTTGCACTGAGATCTCCTAGAACTTCATATTGGTAGCTCCAGTCGAACAGCTGTCAAATGCCAACTCAATACCTGATATCAACTCCAGACCTTTTATCTGCTTCATTTGTCTTGAAGTAACAAGGGAATGGACCGCAGCTGGTCAGTTAACTTCTTGTCAGTCAGTTGTCCAAATACCTTTGCGTCCCTGAAAATGGAAGTACTTTGCTGAAAATGGCTGTAATTCCTAAATGGTAAATGCCATATTTTTGTGGAGCCTCTTAAAATAAAGCTGAAAGTCTACACTTCAATCACATCTTGATTGTTTTATTTCAAATCCATTGTGGTGGTGTATAAAGGCAAAATCACAAAAACACTGTCATTGTCCAAATACTTCCGGACCTGACTGTATACACACACACACATGTATAATACACACACACACGCGTATTATATTATATTGTATTATATATACACACATATATACAAATATGTATTTTTTTCTTTAAATTGAACAATTTCAATTTATAAACTAAAGTAGGGAACAGCAACTGGCATATGAAAACATATACACTAGGAAATATTCACATATACACATCAATATTTCTCTAGTCATATATCTATATTTAGTGAACCAAGCTTACTCAGACTCATAAGCTCCTTGCAGCAATAAACCAAACAACATTCAACATTTAAATTTAAGGGGGGTTGATATAATACAATACAAGCCTTAATAAATGAATATCATGTCCTATAACTTAAAAGGAAAGAGACTTAGACATGTCTTCATATATTTCATTAATAGATTGATTAAAAATGGAACCTTTTCCATAAAATTTCAGCAGCTGGGTAAACATTGTTCATGATTCTAAACTCTACGTCCTTCGTTTTTGGTGAATTTGACTATTTAAGATAATAAAAAAGACTGCAATTCCCACGAACAATTTTGTACTCAAGGCTCCATCAGTGAACAGTTGATAACGTCAACAAAATAGACGTCACGTGAAAACTATAATGAATTTTCGTGGTTATTGCACTTTCTGACCATATAGTATACAGTTATAGATAGGAATTATTTATAGTTACAGAGTTAACCTCTTTTTTTTTTTATCACTTTTCTCAAGAGCACAGATATGCATTCTACTTTGGTCAAAAGAATTCTGCCCAGAATAGACAGATCTCTTATAAGCCTATGGTTAAGAGCTTTTTTCATATTATCTATTCTCTCTTCTATGTTTAATTGTTCTCTTGTATTTCAATCTTTAGACTTTATTATACCTAGATATTTTACTTCTGTTTTAACAGGAATGGATTCTATAATTGTCTCATTACATGAACAAAGAGGTAACAGTTCACATTATTATTATTTTTTTTCCAATTTAAGCATAGGCCAGATGCTCTTAAGAAAACTGAAATAATGTCCAGAGCTTTACTCTGTTTACCTGTGTTTTACAACCATTTCTTAAAGAGCTTTATCAGATTATTTCCATCTGACATATATATAACAAAGCCTTGTATTCTTTAACAAAGTGCCTGAATGTTACCTTACTGGGATCATCAATTACGGGTCCATCAATGAGTGCACAGCCTTCTTTAAGAAAAGCCTTTTTTCCATTTTTTCTTCCTTCTTACACTTTAGACCCAACTTTGCACAAGCTTCGCAATCTTCCTTCAAGAAATCTTCCTTGAACTGAATGTTCATCTCTTTGCAGACTCTCGCCTCCCTTGATTTTTTTCCCCATACTTTGTCTCGAACAGTCCGCATTACAAACTGGACGATTACTGGTCTGGGTATCCTATTAGTAGCGCCATCATTCCTCTTGCCCAAACAATGTACTTGTCTACTAACCCCTGAAGTTTCTCCACCATTTCTCTTATGTCATCTTTTTCTGAGAAGACGATAGTCCCATCTTCTCTTGGGATCTCAGACTAAAACTGCCTCAATGAACTGTTCTCCTTTCTCAGGTCCACTATTTCCAATTTCATTTTGCTAATTACTTCTTTATTCTCTTTTACTGCTTGAGTATTAGTTTCCATCAGATTTTCTATCATTTTTAGTCGTTGATCATGCTTGTCAAATCTCCTAATCAGGGTTTGAATTGCATCAAAAATCACTTAACTGGTAATCTCACCTGACTGATTACTTTTGTCTTTTGACATCCCTTTTTGGCTTTTCTGGGGTTAAGGCTGGGCAATAGTGTGTCCTCATATCGTACTTTAGCAGTTTCTTCCATCATCACTTCGATTTCTTTATCACATGCATCCTTGAGAGCCATCAGGTTATAGTCATGGTAAGCTAGCCAGGTATCTGCTTGGTTAATATTAGCCATCACGCTCACTTTTGAATGAAAAGAGAGTAATTTTAGAGGTATATTGCAACAAAGCCATTTCTTTTGTCCATTTCTTTCCACACAGGTGCTTGTTCAGTCCATTGTTATTTCAAGACTGGACTACTGCAACTCACTCCTAGCAGGTCTGCTTCTGAGCGCCATTCGTCCTCTGCAACTGATCCAGAATGCAGCTGCACGATTGTTTTTCAACCTTCCTAAGTTCTCCCACACCACCGCATTGCTACGCTCCCTTCACTGGCTTCCTGTAGCTGCCCGCATCAGATTTAAAACACAGAATGTATTTTTCATAGACTTCAAAGCACTTTTGTAAGTCGCTCTGGATAAGGGCGTCTGCCAAATGCCGTAAATGTAGATGTAAAGCCAAACTTAGATGAAATTTTAGTGTGATTTCCACACCACACCGGTAGGTTTCTTTGTCAAAGGTATCGATTTTGGGACGCTATCAAACTATTTTACCTGCACAAATGCTTCCGCTCACTCCGCCATCTTCAAAACACACATTTGTGGATTGAGAAATGTTTCAGGCCGGTTCTCAAATATCACGTGACGCACAAATGCACACGAAAGGACGAATGAGGTCGGGCGTTTCAAAATATTGTGAGCCAAAATTTGTGAATTACACATGTATTCTTCCATCTAATTTTATCTATTTGTTGATCTCGTTTTATATTCGTGAATCACTTACTGTTTATTTGTACCGACCTTGTGTCAAAGTGCATGATGTCAACAACTGTAGAGTCTACATGCATGTACATTTATTACTGACAATCGTGATCAACAACGTAAATTACTAAAATAAAATAACTACTTGTTAAATGTAATGCTTTGTTGCTGGGTCTGTTAAGTCTGCTGTACTGTCGAAGTCGAAGTAGATGGGAAAAATACAACGCGAATAAGTACTGTGGATACAATGCGTCGTTAAATGGGCGTGGATAATAGGACCTCTTGCTAAAAAATAAATTTGCAACATTAAGATTGTGGTTTAATCAATACCTTTGGCACAAATATAAAATCTAATTCATATAATACAATTACATTTCCAGCGCTGAGCGCAAAGATAAAGCACAAAGTTACATGGGCATATGCAACACAAAATATTAAGCGAGATTTACTGTGGACAATAACAGCATTCATTTATTTCTCTGCAGATTATCTTCTTTTGGGTGTTCAAATCCGTCGTGACCTACCGGTGTTATTGAAAACTGGAGGAAGAGCCACGTTACGTCCAAAGCAGCTATGAGGTACGTAACGTATAAAACTTTCTTCACTGTCGGTGGGTCCATGACCATTTTTCCCCAAATTAAATGTGCTGTCTCAGTGGTAATCCGATTCAGTTTCTTTCAAACGGTTTCGGTCGAAAATGAAACCAGGACAAATCAATCTAATCTATGTTAGCCTTTTCTATTTCAGGAACCTGCATCGTGGCTATAGTAACACGCAGAGGTATACAAATATGGTATGTAGATCGCGTAGTAAAACAAACTTCATTACAGGACCATATAAACAAGGCAGAACATTGAACTTTGCCCGAATCACCACTAAAAACGCACAAATCACGCTGTAGGCAATAGTCTGCAGTTGGGGCACAGGTGCTATAAAACGGGCTTAGATATTGCCAGTAGCTTATTTTTAACTGTTATGTTTATCAAAATAAAAAAAATAAAGAACGAAAACAAGAATGCCAACGCAAAAGTTGTCTCCGCGAGTATCACCGCTGTCCTACAGATGTGTCGTTTTCGAATGAGTCGACTCTTTTAGGGGAACGTCGGGATCCGATTCGCCTATGTATTTACTAAGTTATTGAAATACATTTTATAAAATGCAATGAAAAAGTAATATTATTTTGTTAATTATAAGGTAGAGTAATATTTACCTAAACAATTAAAGTTACGAAAATAAAAACAATCACTGGTCATAATATAGAAAAATGGAAATGAGCCGTTTGTAAGTCTTATTTGAGAACTGAGCCAAACGATCCGACTCACTAAAAAGATCCGGAATTCCCAACACAATCTACAGAAGTAAAATTTCACTTCCTAAAAGAAAATGTCCTTGTATGTAGTCACATATTGGATGAAAATGTAAATATCGCAAAGATGAGTCAGGCAGTTGCAAATATATTTAAATATTGCAAACA
Source organism: Pangasius djambal (assembly GCA_022985145.1). Classification (NCBI taxonomy): domain Eukaryota; kingdom Metazoa; phylum Chordata; class Actinopteri; order Siluriformes; family Pangasiidae; genus Pangasius; species Pangasius djambal. The sequence goes on along the minus strand of CM040999.1, from coordinate 13,216,006 downwards.
CGAACAAGGAATTAAGAAAAAATCTACATACTATCTGCCAGTATATGTTTGCAATACCACTTATTTTTTCATTTTTGCATTAAGTTTAATCTCGAGTTGGTTCTTTTGTTATAGGCTACATTTACTCTTTTTGCGTTTCTTATTGTGTGTTGTGTTTGAATTTTGTCCACTGTCCACTTTCATTTATTAATAATTTCACTTAACCAACAAACAGTAATTCTGGGCAATATATAGGTACAATACTGTAACTCCCTGGATTATTAACTTATTTTTGATAAATTAGATGAAAAACTCACAACTTGGTCCCTAACTTCCCTAACTCTTTTTTTTTATTCTAGGAGGAGATTTTAATGTGTCCATTAATAATTCTTTGGGTAGACTTCCACCGAAGAGGACAAGTTGTTCTAGTCCAATACTCTTAGCACTAATAGATAAATTTGAATTTGGACATTTGGAGATTCCCTAATAATTTGGAGTTCAGATAGACCAACAAAAGTGGTTCAAGGCACTCATGGGCACACACATACACAAAAAAAAAACACGGAGTTCAGGCCAGCTCTCTCTCTCCGGTCCATGGCCTCCCTAAAAGGCAAATAACCCACACACAAATAAATTTGCTGTGATTACATACACGCAATTGTAGGTTCTGAAGCGAACAGGCAAGGAAAGCAAAGAAGCCATAAAGCTAGGAATCCTACTCCCAAACTTTCCAAGTTATTTACTGCTTGTTTACTGATTGCTGGATTTCAACTGTCCTGTGAACAGTCAGCAACTGACAGGGCATCCCTGACCAGAGGATGAACCCTCTCAGCCAAGAGGAACCTCTGTCAAACTTATTGACCTAGGCCGTTGGCCAAGACCAGATGGCTCACCCAACACGATGGTAAAACTGTTAACTGCAGAAAGGGGGGGGGGGGGGGAACTCACCCAAGGACCCTCAAGGAATGAGACCTTTGTTCTCCCCAGGAACACAAAGTTCACCACCCTTCACACATTCCACAGAACCCAGCTTTAACAGACTACATGAGGCTACTTTACATCTCCTGTAAGGACAATGACTTTTAAGATTATGCACCATAGTTTGGAAAATTGTTGCCTCTTTTAATGTCATTCTGTATATGTATCATGCTTATAGCCACCAGGTCATTATGATGCTTTTTGATCGATTAACAGGGATCATAGTGTTTGTGAGTGTATCAATAACAGCAGGTATGTCGTGTTTGGCATGTGTGTGATCGCTACTGAATTTCCTTAGGGTTGGTATAACGTGAAGTTGAGTACAATGTATTACATGCATGTTACCAAATTCCTGACCAAAGTTTTAACTTAACCTTGTGCAAAGTTTGGAAAGCACATAACTCAGAGACCCAAATGTTAATTAGTGTCAGAGGAGGAGAATACAGTTTACACCCTGCCCCAAGATCCTGCTGATTGGAGAAAGCACTTTGGGGTCAGCCCAACTGGAAAGGGTTAAAACCCCCTGACACAAAGGAAACTCTGAGTCTCATCCAATACATCTTTGCAAGAGTCCCATCTTACATATCAAGAATCCATCAACATCTTCAAGGAGTTCTTTTCAACTAACAGCTCAAGAGACTCTCCATCCACATCTGAAGGAAGTCTCATCAACCAAGAGCTTTAGAAGTTCATCACGAAATGATCACGCTTGCTCCGAGACTCCGCATCCAGACTGGTTCCTGCAAAGCCTCCAACTCTCGCCTTCACACCGCTGTGAACCACTCATCAAAGTTTTGCAACCCGCCTACGAGACTCCGCCGGGTTAGCGCCTCACTCTGTTTATCTTCCCCATTGGTCTTTCGAGACGCTACATAAGGCCGACCAGACCGCCGACCAATCAACATCACCGGAAACTCCTTCCAAACAACAACGCAACAAGGGAATCCCTGGCAACACAAGTGCAAGTATAATACCTCCAGATTCTCTCTGAACTGGTGCATTTAATACAAGTTTAAAGCCCTTCTAAACGAAGCGAGTGTTAAATTAAACTATAAGTTGATGGTTCATTCAGGTCATGGTCTGAAAACTGCTAGAAACTTGGAATTTCATTCACTCTCTTTTCAAAGCCATTTTCACCCCGTTTAAGTGTGTGTGTGCGTGCGTGCGTGCATGTGTGCGTGTATTTATGTTAGATTAGTTTCTGTGTTTTAGAATAGTAATAAAGTCTCGTCTGATTTTTAAAGGCCAGTGTCTTGTGTCTCTGTGCTTCAAATTTATTGCCTTAAACTGCCGATCTTGTTACTGTGCTCTTAAATATAGTGTTTCACTATATTTAGGATATTATTGCCGGTGGCCACGGAGGTAATATCCCATATACAATTAATAAGTACACATAAGTACAAATAAAATTTGTCAGAAATACACAACTACAAAGGTAAGAAGATACCTCCTTTATATATAACTCAAATATCTTATATAAATATAAGAATAATAGTTTGAGAACCTGATGGAAAAGTTGCTGTTGCACTGTACAGGTACAGTGAACAATGCTACCAGAAACATGAGAGCCCTACATCAAAATGGTAAATGCGTCACAGCACTGGATGTAAGTAGCCCATTATGATGAAAAGGTTGAGACTAGGATGACAAATGTGGCTATAAAACAGCAACTTGTTTGTTACTCATAAAGTCATTTTATATATATATATATATATATATATATATATATATATATATATACATACATACATACTGTATATTGCTATTTTGTATATTGCTATTTTTGTTATTTTTCAACATCATTTGTGTCAGGCCTTACCCCTGGGTTATGGGTTATGGGTTCCTATAATATCTTCTTGGTCCCTAAGTACATCTGATTTTTGCATGGATAGAAGCAACAAAAAAAAGCTTAGCAAAGTTAATGTTATTCGTTGATAAGTTAATGAAATTGCTTAACTTACATTAAACCACTTTGTTCTGTTCTCCTTCATGTATTGCTATTTAACCCTCTCATTCTTTCCGCTACATAAGAGAGTAAAAAAATAATAAATCATTGAGAATTCATGAGGATCAGCCAATCACTAGTGCCCGATTGATATTAATTGAAACAAAGCCTCCTCATTCTGAAAAGTGTAATTTTGAAATAAAAATATGGTTTGGAAAAAATGCCATTCTGAAAATGTCATTATTTTTCCCTTTTCTTTTCAGTTTGCCCAGTTAGATCATTTGCTAATTCTCAGCCACCAGCCAGTCCTCCCCTATCGTATGACAGCTGCTACCAACCAGGGAGAGTGAAAGCGAACTTCCAAGACATGTCAACCCAGTTCTTTTCGAACTGCATCACAGCAGTATAACACACTTGGAGGAAAGTGCTACTGTGAAATTGCCAATTTTGCTCCCTTGGCTCCCTGCCATTGATGGCTGTGGCATTGTTGGGATTCAAACAGCTGAACACCTTTCTGTTAAATCACTTAGGAGCCATAAATACATCAAACATAAGAGTGGAAATAAATGTTTGTTGTTATAATGGAGCACTTTGATCCTCCATATGACCACTGAAATGTGTAATTTATATTTACATTATTTCACAATTTAGTTTTCTGGCATTAAGTCAAACTCAGTAGATTTGTTTTTACGAACCCCACCTTTTATATCAGCCATTCAACAAATATTAATCTTCATAAAGTACTCATTCACAACTGCATACATTTTAAATTCTATGTAAATACTAATTACCTTCCATGTCCATAAAGCTCACCAAGAGAAGCTGAAGACCATCAAAATTTACCATGCTGCACAGAGGATAGTGACATTTTACACTCAAACTGTAAACTCTCAGGACTTGATGCAAGATTCTCTCTGGTTGAAGCATTGCACAGAGAATACCAGGCAACATTTGATAGCCTGGAGTTCAGTTAGGAGCAAGTCGCAGTGCTAACGAAGGAAAATAAAACACTACTCCATTAGCAAAATCATGACACAGCTCTCAGTAGTGACCAAAGAAAACAAACAAAAATGAAAGAAACTATACTGATTTAGAAGCATGCAGCATGAGGAACAATAGAATGGAATTAATGATCAGTTTCCACAGGAAATTGTGATCAGAAGGAAAAAACTCCTAACCATCCATTTTCTGTAGCACTTATCCTACACAGGGTCGTGGTGAGCCTGGGGCCTATCCCAGGGGACTCGGGGAGGAGAAGACTGGAGTACACAGAGGAAACCCCTGAAGCATGGAGAGAATATGCAAACTCTGCGCACACAGGGCAGAGGCGGGAATCGAACCCCCAACCCTAGAGGTGCGAGGCAAACGTGCTAACCACTAAAAAAAAGTTATTAGCATTATTAGATAACTATATAACTATATAACAATATAGTTAGATAACAATATAACTATATCGGATCAGTGATTAGAATATTTTGCTCCCCTGCAAGAGAAATAATTTCACTAATTTCCTCATCAATGTCATTAACTTGTGTACTAGATCCCTTACCTACATGTTTCTTCAAAAAGATACTACCTGAAGTAATCGGACCTCTTCTAAGAATAATCATTTCTTCCCTTAACACTGGCTGTGTACCTAAATCTTTTAAACTAGCAGTTTATAACCCCTGATTAAAAAATCTGACCTCGACCCCGTTAGCTGTCCAACTATAGGGCAATATCAAACTTCCCCATTAGCTCCAATATCCAAGAAAGGTTTGTAGCACAGCAGTTATGCTCATACCTGCATAGAAATAATATTCATGAAATCTATCAGTCAGGATTTAGGCCTCATCATAGCACTGAGACAGTGCTGGTTAAAGTGCTAAATGACCTACTACTGGCCTCTGATCAGTGTCGGGTCTCCTTGCTTGTGTTGCTTGACCTTAGTGTAGCTTTTGACACCATTGATCAAATCATTCTCCTTGAAAGTCTAAAAAAATGTTGTTGGAGTTAAGGGAATGGTTCTCTCCTGACTCGGGTCTTATTTGACTGATTGTTATCAGTTTGTAGATGTAAATGGTGTCTTGTCTATACATACTAAGGTAAAAGTTTGGTGTTGCACAAGTTTCTGTTTTAGGCCCACTACTTTTTTCTCTATATGCTACCTCTGGGTAAAATTATTCATAAACATGGTATTAGCTTCCAAGACACACAGTTGTATGTTTCAGCAAAGCCAGATGAGACACACCAGCTTAAAGTTGAGGAATGTGTAAAAGACATAAAACACTGGATGCTTATTAACTTTCTTCAACTTAATTTGCACAAGACAGAAGTACTTGTACTTGGACCACAAGCAGCTAGAAGTAAGCTTTCTGATTACATAGTAACTCTGGATGGCCTTTTTGTTTCATCATGTGCAGTAAAAGACCTCAGGGTGATTGTTGACTCCAGTCTTTCATTTGAAGCTCATGTAGACAATAATACTAGGATAGCCTTCTTTTCTCTCTTAGATAAGATAAGATTTCAACTTTTCAAGTCAGATAAGAAATATTATGTTGCTACACAATGCAGAAAAAAATAGTTCATCCTTTTTTTTCTTTTTACCTCTAGGTTGGATTATTGTAATGTCCTTCTGTCTGGGTGTCCAAGTAGGTGCAAGTATAAACAAGCTCCAGTTAGTCCAGAATGCAGCAGATAGAGTCATTACTAGAACCATAAGACATTACCACATCACCCCTATCTTATCCACACTGCATTGGCTCCCAATCAAATTTCACATTGATTATAAAATACTACTATTGACCTAAAGCACTGAACGGTCTCGCACTGCTCCGAGCATAGCGTCCTGATTTTCCAAGACAGCACCGGCGAGTACTCTTAGTTTCTCTCCAAATTTTCGCCTTTTCAGGTGCTATGACTGCACTGGCTACACAGCTATATAATATTTTTTATTTTCGTAGCTGTGACTCAAAAGCATGCCCACTTCTGCCATCAATTCATCTTTTTTGCCAATTTAGTAGTCATGCTGTGCTTTCCGCAACAAATCAGCTGTGCCATGCACATGCCTGAAAATTTACTGGTCATTGCCATTTATCAACATACTTATGTGAATATGAAGAAAATCAGCGTTTCTGAAAGGTTTTTAAATCCGGCAGAAATGTTTAGTTCAGTTTGGCTTACACAAACATTTACACAACTTTACTTAAAGATCGATAAATGAGGCACAAAGTGTGTGTATTCTTTTGACCCACTGCAAATTTTATATAGTAAATAAATGCTGACAATCTGTATCTTAGCTATTATTTTGAAATTACCTCATATGGAAATAAAGTAGATACCCTAATTCATCAGTTCCCAACAGGGGAGTCCCGGCCCACAAGGGGGCCTCAGCGAGCTCTGTGGGGGGTCGCGTCATATTTTTAAAAGTGTTGAGCAGTGAGCATTAAGGAGAACAATCATATTACATTAGCTAATTTTATCCATGATCCCCTGGCTGAGGAAAAAAATTGACAAATTTGTAGTTCTTCCTCCACAAAAACGACCGAGTCCCACTGATTCGCCTACAGCAGCTCATAGTAATGACCAAGGCATTCTGGACCCAGGTGAGGAAGCTCCCACTAATTCGGGTAGAAGTGCTAGCAATACTGGAAACACGAAATGCAGGAAATACCAAGATAGTTACCTGAACTATGGTTTTATTTCATTTTCTCATAGCAAAGAGGCCTGCCCCAGCCACAGTGCATTATCTGTTCCAAAATCCTTGCTAACGAATGCATGAGGCCATCCAAACTAATAAGACATTTGCAGACAACTCATCCCCAAATACCGTGACAAGCCCAGGGCATTTTTTGAGTGCAAGGCAAAAGAATTGACACACTCCCGAAATGAGATGAGGGAAGTCACAGCTACTGACAAGAAACTTTTAAAAATATCGTATACAGTTGCTGAAAAAAACGCAAAAGCAAAGAAAGGGCATACAATTGCAGAAACTTTGATTTTGCCATGCGCAACAGAGATTGTCAATGAATGATTTGGAAAGGATAAGTCAAAACAATTGTCTAAGATACCATTATCAAATAATACAGTCAAACGTCGCATCGCAACAATGTCAGAAGACGTGAGGGATCAGCTTTCTGCACGACTTCGTGGTCATATCTTTACGTTTAATAACTAACAAGTCTACCAACATGTCAAAAATGGCACAACTCCTCGCATACGTTCGTTATGAATGGGAAAACGAGATAAAAGAAGATTTTTTGTTTTGTAAAGAGCTCTGTACCACGACGACGGCAAAAGATATTTTTGAAACTTTGGATAATTTCATGAGATCAAAGGAGATAAGCTGGAGCTTCTGTATTGGGGTCTGTACTGATGGAGCTGCCGTGATGACTGGCAGGCAGTCCGGGATAGTTCAGCGTATCAAAGAGGTTGCTCCCCTTGCCGTTTCAACACACTGCTTTCGGCACAGAGAGGCGCTTGCTACAAAAGAAATGGAACCCAGTCTTCTTGAAGTTTTAGATGTGGCTGTAAAAATGGTGAATTTTGTGAAAGCCAGAGCCACCAACTCCCGGTTATTCACTGCTCTCTGCGAAGAGGTAAGCGCTGATTACCATACCCTGCTGATGCACACTGACGTGAGGCGGCTGTCCAGAGGGCAGGTGCCGATGCGTCTGTTCAGCCTGAGGGAGGAGTTGCGTGACTTTCTTGCGGACAAGAGACCAGACCATGCAGAGTTTTTGGACAAAGACAAATGGCTCGCTCAACTCAGCTACCTTTCAGACATATTCGGTGAAATGAACAAGCTTAACAGAGCAATGCAACGTGCAAACATAAACACTGTGGTGCAGCATGAACAAGTAGGGGCTTTCAAAAGAAAACTACACATGTGGACCGTTTCTCCTCTGGAATCAGTGACATGTTTGAGCACACCCATGCATTTATTGCAGACAGACACTTGCATTTTAAAATCATTCAACATCAAATAACAGTGCACCTGTCAAAGGTCCTGGAGAAATGTGATAGTTATTTCCCAGCTCTAACTGAGGAGCAGTCAGCTGATTTTCTGTGGATCAGAAACCCCTTCACTGAGAACATTGAAGCAAAGCTTACAGCTACTCTGCCATCAAGACTTCTGGAAGAGCTTATAGAAATATCTTCTGATGCCAGCCTGAAAGCCCATTTCAGTGAGGATGCATTGGAATCATTCTGGTCTGAAATTGCAGAACAACACCCAGTCTGTCACACAGCTGCAATGAAGGTGCTGATTCCCTTTAGCACCACCTACCTTTGTGAAGCTGGGTTTTCAACCATGATAGCCCTTAAAACCAAACACAGGGCCAGACTGACCCTTAAGGATGATATGCGTCTTGCCCTGTCAAAGATCTCTCCACGCATTGACCAAATTATCACTCACTGCCAGCAGCAATCCTCACACTGATTGATAAAGCCTCACAAATAACATGCAAGTATTGAGGTGCCAGACAGCAGTCATTTTGTAATAGCCTATATTCATTCTTTTTTTCCTACACACCAGTGTGAATACTGATATTTTTGTTATTACATTTCAAATAGGGCCAATTTATAGGCTACTCCTAGGCTTACGTTTTTAAATAAAAAATTGGCCTACTGATGTTTTTGTTATTGTATTTTCAATATTATATATAGGCTATTATTTGTGCATAAACATACCTGGTTATAGTAATAAACATACCGTTTGTTTGAAAACAACATTTTTTGTCATCCTTGCTGCAAGCTTACAAGAGCGATAATATCAGTAAATGTGAAAGGGAGCCCTAAAATATTTTCTTGGGGAAAAAGGGGGTCTCAGACAAAAAAATGTTGGGCACCACTGCCCTAATTGACCCTAACTGGAAATGTATGGTAATGTGAAATCTGTGGAGCTGTGAAAAAAATTATTTTAAATGTCTTTTGTATGTAAACATTTGGCATCAACTGTATGAGAATCTCAGAATTATGACTTAGCATATCATAATTTAGTATCTGGGAATTTTTAAGTGGTGGAAATAGGTTTCTGTAATATGGAGTCCTTTGGAAGAAAAAGAAAGTGTGCTATCTTGGAGGTTTAAACTGGCCATTATAATGCAGTCAGTTTAAAGCCTCGTACTTTATATTCTCACATGCCATAGTAGCATGATTGTATTTATTTTAAATACATTATTCAATATTGTGATCATATCGCCGTGTGTGAAGCAAATATGAAACAAAGGGGGTGGTGGGGGGAAATGATCTACTAGCTCATGTTTATTTATTGCTGAAGGTTTTATTACAGAGAAGCCATCTTATTAGATATCAGCCTGCGCGAATATGCCTAAACTATTTTTTCATCAGGACGAGGTTATGGCGTTCTGCTGTACACAAAGAGGCGGTTCACCAAATGCATTTTAATTTATTAGTGTTAGCTGACCCTAGCAACAAGATAACATCACATATGATACAGTACGCTGGCAAATATTATTCTCTGTCTTGTATATAAGTAACAGCGCAGTAATTTGTCGTTTCTTTTTTAGTGCAAAACGTTACTGTTCAATTTGAGATAGTGCATACATCACTGGAGAAAATGTCCATTTCTGCCACGAGATGGTAGCAGTGATCTTTACTTTGGAGACTGGATTTGCTATATTTTTACTGCAGTAAGGCAAATGGTGGTTGTTTTGCACACTTTATGACCGTGGTAGTACGATGGAGTCAGCTGTTGAAACATGGGAATGTTATCGCCTGAAGAAAAAAAAAAGAGCCCGAACAAGACTTATTTCAGCTGGTAAAAGCTAGAGCAGATACAGGCTTGAGGAAAACATCTACTAAAATCAAGCTGCTGAAAGAGCATTCACCTATAAACCACAACCCCATCCATTGCACCGTTGCCTAGGACACCGACAAGTACAGTTGCTTCCATGCGCCAGAAAAAACGCACAGAATACAACACCTTACGCGTCATAAACGAAGATAACACGCACGCACAAACCTTCCACCCCCGCAACACACACACACACACACACACACACATTCCTCGGCGGGCGTCTCTGAGCTCAAACCTCGGGCGGAGTGGCGTAAGGCCTCAATTGGTTATGTAGACACTGCAACGTCTTACAGCGGCTCCAAATGTGATGTGAATATTGTGACGTGAATATTAATAACGATACACAAGGCAATGCGGTCTTTCTTACGTTCTTAATCATTCTGAAAGGTAAGTGCACAGTTTTATCGTTCTGCGTTGCCGGAGATTCGTTTGTGCACCATAATATTCGAGGGAAGCAATTATCTATATGCGCATGCATGACCGTGCGTTCTCGCGCGCGAATTCTCAATTGTTATGGTAGTCCTTGAGGTTTATGTTAAAATGTGTTGCTCGTTTTAAAGTCATTGGCTACTTTACTGTTGCGCATAGTCATTATAACCTTAGTTATAAGGTTAAAGCTTAATTTTAGCCGTGTGCTGATATTTGTATTAGTATTTTACACCTTTGTGCCTGGTTTCATGTGATTTGGTCGACTACCTGTAACGTGGCCCATGTGTTTGTGTGTGTATATATATATATATATATATATATATATATATATATATATATAATGTATGTGTGTGTGTATATGTATATATGTGTGTGTGTGTGTGTGTGTGTGTGTGTGTGTGTATATATATATAATATATATATATATATATATATATATATATATATATATAAAATTACAAATGTTAATATTTAGAAAAAAAAAATTCTTGACAGGTTTTTGGTGTTTTCTTAATTTTTTCTGCATTCAACAAGTAGGGTGACTTCAGAGACACTGGGACAGCTTTCTTGCCATTAATAAACAAAGAGCCCAACATACCATACATTTCTGAAATTCTCAAGGTATTGACTGTCTACATATGATGGAAAAATGTTTGAATGTTTAGTCATGTTTCTTTAGAACATGATATTATCCTGACTGACTGAAAGCCATTTTAGTCTCACGTTTAGTAATTTGAGACAAATTTAACTGACCTTACACACTCATTCACATCAATGGCAATTTATTGTAGCCAGTCCACCTGCCAGCATGTTTATTGTACAGTGGGAGGAAACTGGAGAACCCAGAGTAAACCCATGTGAACAAAGCGAGAACATGCCAAACTCCACAGAGACAGTAAGCTGAACTCAAGATTGATACTTATTCATGGCATCAATAAATCAAATTTCAATAATGATTTGAATTTCTTTTTTTCCAAATTCATCATGAACATATTCTTATATTGTATGAACACTCATTCGTAGCCAATCTTTTCTTTAAAAAAAAAACCCTCAGCGTGAGCATATTAAGTAAAATGAGAGTAAAAACACCACTGAAAGGTTGGTAATATTTATAACTAATTTCTTGTGGCATGTCACTGCTGGCTTCTGCCTGAACTCCATTTCCATTAAGCACACTTTTTCCATATTACCCAAACAGTTTGAAGGGCACAGATTTTCATTCAGTTTTCACAAATTCTCACTCCTATGCACTAGTGACCAAGCCCTTGTACTCTTGATTGTTCTTCTGGTTTTGATTGATTGTTACTTTGATTCCTGTCTTTGCCCTGTTTAACTCTGTTTGCTGCCTGACCTGTGCTTGTTTTTTTTGGATTGGCCTTTTTTTCCAACCCGAACCCCCTCTCTGACAGAAGACATCATTAGTGGCGCAGGGTAAGCTTGTGAGACGCAAAAAAATTTAGAAAGGTGAAAGGTTTTGGCTTTTCAAGTGGGGTGATGAGAAATCACAGCTCTCACACACAAATCATCACCACCTTTAACCCTCTCGTGCTGTAGAACAAATCCAGTAAGATGTGTCCCCTTTTGCTCTCTATATTCCAGCATATAACTCTGGACTCTCTATCCACTGGACTATTCCACTTAAATATATTGGCATTGAGTTTTCTCTAAAGGGATCAATCCTTTTCTTCAAGTGCCCAAAGGCACAGAACCCTCTAGTGATACTTTTGTATGCATCAGGAGCTGTGTTTAAGGGGGGTTCTGTCATGTTATCCCTGGCTTATGCTTTGAACACCATGCCCCTTCCAAAGAAACCTGTCCTCTTCTGGGTGACACCAGATGGTTTGATTGTCAGTCATTAATCCTCCACAGTGGTACAGTGTAAAGTCAAACAGTACTGAGGGTGCTTAAGGGATCTTTGGGTGAGAATGGGTGACTGGGACTAAACTGTTTTTGGTAAGTGCAATCTTTATAGTATCCATGTGGGGCCATCCTCTGGAGCAGCAAGTGATTCCCAAGTGAATATAGCTCTAAGCAGAAGTAGAGCATCAGGATAGGCAAAACTGGAGTGCAGAGGGAGTCAGGATCAGGCACTTCAGGCAGCAGGAGTAACATGTATGGTTTGACAGAAAGAGAGAAAACAGTTCATTAGGTATGCCCTTGCCCTGTAGTGGTTTAAGGTAGAGTGGAATTGGGGGCTCCAGCAAGTCTAGCTATGAAAGCATAACTAAAAGGGAGAACCGGAAGGTAACACAGGTTTTAGGGCACACTGGGAAATAAAGTTCCCTGCAACTCCACCATCAACAAACCTGGGTGGATGTGTGCGAAGTGGGGTGGGGTGGGGTGACTATTTAACAAAATTATACTAAATAAAGACGTTTTCAACCAATAGTTAAGGATTGAGACTGATTCCTGTACTCTAATTGGAATTGTTCCATAACTGAATGGCTTTGTAGGAAAAAGACCTACTCACTGCCATAGTATTCATTAATCTACGTACTAGTAAAGAGCCTGCAGCTTTCGATCAAAGCATAATAGACCAAAATGTCACTCAGGTAACACTGGGTGAGGCCATTTACAGGTTATTAGTAATATTTTATAATCAGTGTGAAATTTTACTGCCCAATGCCGTGTAGATAAGATGGGGTAATATGATTAAAATTTCTGGTTCTAGGAAGTACTACTAAGTGGAGCTTGTTTATGCACCTTCGGGGTGTAACATTAGGCAACAAAAGCATGAAGTATTTTTTTCAGCATCATGTAATGACATTATATTTGTTATTTTGGTGATATTTCTAATTGGTGAAAAAAGGATGTGCTAGTAATATTATCCACATGAGCTTCAATGAGATGAGGTCAATCAACACAGCAAGGTCACTGATGTGACATGAGTTAACTAAATGGCCATACAGAGTTATTATATATTCAGAAAGCCTAAAAGATCTGTGGTCCTAGTAAAAGCACTTCTGTCTTGTCTCGATTAAGATGGAGGAAGTTACTCAGCATCTAGTGTCTAATGTCCTTCATACATTGCTCAACTTTATTATGTTGGCGTCTGTCATCTGACAGAGCTTAACTGTGTGCCATCAGTATAGCAGTGGAAACTAACACCATGATCATGAAGAACTGTACCCAGTGGTAGCATATATGTATAAGGGAAAAGAGGGGAACACACAGAGCCTTGTAATACACAAAAAACATTACTTTTGTATGCTTAGAGAAGTCACCATTAATATTTACAAAAAAGATCAGTCAAATATGTCCTGAGCTGGGAAAGAGCCATTACCTTAACTGCAGATTTTTTTTCCACTTTTAATGTGATATAGCAACCAACAAAATTCAAGTGAAAACAAATAGAAACATTTTAGGAAAAAAAGAAAAACCTACAGTAACCTGGTCACATAAATATGCACAGCCTTTTATAATGGGGCATGTGACTGCTCAGAATTAACCAATATATTAACCATATTCAAACTCATGTTCAAAAGTAATTATTGTAGAGTTGTCATCAGTGAAGTATTTTTGATTAGCCTAAAATAACAATTAGCTGTTTCTATAGGATTTCTTTGACAGTTTCCTGTATTCATTCAACTGCTGAAGCCATGCTCTGCAAAGCGCTAACAAAGCATGTACAGGATCTCATTGATGAATGGTATCAGTCAAGTTAGGGGTACACAAGAATTTCCAAAACATTACAATGGAAGGCCATCAACAAATGGAGGAAATGTGGCACCATATTGACATTACCATGAACAGCATGTCCCTCCAAAATTGACAAAAGGACAAGACAAGAACATATCAGGGAGGCTGCCAAGAGATCAGCATTAAAGGAGCAGCAGGAATATCTGGCAAGTACTGGTCCCTACCTGCATGTGACATCAATCACTCATATTCTTGAAATGGGTGGCTAAACATAAGCTCTTTCTCATTAAAAAAAAAGGTTTTGGCAAAACATTCATACAATCATTCAAAACCATGTGGCAAAAATATGTTATAGTCTGATGAGACCAAGGTAGAACCTTTTGGTTATAAGTCTAAAAGATATGTTTGGTGCAAAAAAACAAGACAGCTTATCATCCAGAGAACGCCATACCCACGGTGAAATGTGTTGGTGGTAGAATTATGCTATGGCTCTGCTCCTCTACAGCTGGGACTATGGCACTAGGAAAGATAGAGGGAATCATGGATAACTCCAAATACCAATCTATTTTGGCACAAAACCTACAGATGACCCCTTGATATCACTAATGCTCTTGTAGTTGAATGGGCAAATCCCCACAGCCATGCTCCGAAATCTAGTTGAAAGCCTTTCCAGAAGAGTGGATTTTATTATAGCAGCAAAGGGGAGACTAAATCTAGAATGGAATATTCAAAAAGTGCCTATGAATGTGATGGTCAGGTTTCCACAGAGTGGCTATATAGTGTATTGTACATGTAATATACTGCTATATGTTTTTATGTACGTATAATGATATAAATATAGATTTGCCCATATTCAAAATATTTTCACTTGCTGGTTTACATATGGTGCCAAGTCTGCTTTGCTGGACATATGTAAATCAAGTCTGTAAAATTTACCCTGTGTGACAGGGTTGTTCTTTAAGCCCACCTCCACACCCTGGAGGGTAGAGCACAGGGTTCAAAATCACCAGCTTGGGCTGTTCAACATCCAGCCTGGACATTTCCACCCCAGACCACCAGAGGTTGCCCTCTCCTGAGTTCTAAGGCTGTTCTTCATTTTGCAAGCCATTCGTGTAAGTACTGAGCCATGCATATTCTTGACTGATATATGTATGACCTATTTTCCCTTGCCACATCTTTGCCTTTGTCTTACCCTGTGTTTTGATGATTTTTCTGATCCTGGTATTTTGACCCTGTTCTGCCTTTTGACTACGTTTGTTGATCAGGTTATGGATACTGTTTATATTGTGTGGTTTTTTTGGATATCAGAGGGGTCAAGGCCGGGTTTCTTTAACACTGGTGTGACAGATGCAGTTTTTAATTCAAGAGGAACAACACCAATGCTGAGAAGTTGAGAAATGAGAAGTGAAATAGGCCGCGAAATAACAGGTGCAGAGTTTTTGAGTAGAGCAGTAGGAGCAGGATCAAGATGACAAAAAGATTTAATTTTTTATGTAACTCAGAGATATAAGCAGGGATTGGAGGGTCAAAAATCAGTAAAAGTACCAGGTGCAAAATCAAAGGGGAAGTAATGTGAGTGGATAGGGGAGTTCATTGTTGGAAAGAGATTATAAATGCAATTAATTTTATTTTGGAAGAAGTGTAAGAATGACTCACAGAGGTCTACTGAGTTACTCATGACAGGTGCAGGAGGGTTGGTGAGTTTATTGACTACAGAAAACAGTGTTTTAGGACGGGAGGATGCATTGGTAATGAGGGCAGAATAGTAACTGGAGCGTGCAGTATTTAAAGCAGATTTATATCGTTGAATGTGGTCCTTGTAAGCAATAAGATGCACATTCAAACCAGTTTTCCTATAAAGGCGTTCAAGGCAACGACCAGTAGTTTTCAGTTCGCGAAGTGCAGGGGTAAACCAGGGAGACGTATGTGAAGAAGGTACAAGTCTACATTTAAGGGGGGGCGTGTATATTAATGGCAGTAGAAATAGAGGAATTATATTTGGAAAGGATATCCAGGGCACTAGTGTGTTCAGTAATGTCAGAAAGATATGTTTGCACAGATTCAGTAAACCGTAATGGATTAACAGAATTGAGGTTACGGAAAGTTATGGTAGATTTCACCCTAAGACGAGGGAGAGGCATTTCACAGTTTAGTTCAATGAAGAGGTGATCAGAAAGTCCAATCTGAGAGCCAAGCACAGAAACATTACGTAGACCAGTAGTACAAACCAAATCAAGTGTGTGACCTTTTAAATGTGTAGGAAAGTCAATATGCTGTACGAGATTGAAACATTCAAAAACTGACATGAGTTCACGGGAATCTGCACAATCAATATTAACATGTATGTTGAAATCACCGAGTAAGATAACAGAAGACGACATTGCACAGGAAAGGGTTAACAGTTCATGCAGTTCAGTGAAAAAATTAGACATTGATTTAGGTCATATGTGTCAAACTCAGGCCCGCGGGCCAAATTTGGCCCGCAGTGTGATTATAATTGGCCCGCGAGATCATATCAAATGTGCATTAGAGCTGGCCCGCGGTATATACTGTGCCGCTAATACTACAAATCCCACAATGCTTTGCTAGTATTTTGGCGCGCAGTAAAACCCGGCAAGCGCTCCTTCCGTTCACAGTCAT
>CM040999.1:13178581-13199497 GCA_022985145.1 Pangasius djambal | reverse complement strand
AAAATCTCTCACATGATTTCATTTTTTTTACATCACAAAAACCTACAATTTTAACAGGGGTGTGTAAACTTTTTATATCCACTGTAACTGTATTGTGAAGAGACTTTTTGTGTTCCAGCAATTACATATTTTGAAATAATACCAAATGATTATTTTAACAGATATGTTATCTAACAGTTAACAAAGTACTTACACATTTATAACCTGATTAATCTGCGAATAAATCTGTCTTCAAAACTTTACTTGTAGTTTCACTGTTTGTTCAGTAGATGGAGGAGCAGAGACAGTTAATCTACATGTCAGTACATGAAAGGGTTAAAATGTGATTTCACTTTCTAAGTTGTTCTCTTAAATATATATTTCTGCATTTCATTTTTTCTTCATTCATGATTTGTTATTATACTGTAAGTTTAGATATCATCATGTATTACCTTTTTGATTGCTTTAGAAAACCTTCTGAGAAATAATACTATAATACTGTAATACTTTCTACTGGACGTGTAACATTTTTAATCATTTTGTTATAATTAGCAATGCTATTCTCTTTATAATGTAGTAGTAGTAATCCAGTGGTGGTTTGTCCATAAGGGCAGGTTCTGCAGAGCCCCACTGTTTATATCAACCATTTAACAAATATTAATCTTCAAGTCCTCATTCACAACTCCACACATTTTAAACTCCATTTAAATACTGATTATCTCTAATGAATGACCAACAATTTTATAAATGTTGCTATTTGACAGATATAAGCAGATGTTCCATTGATTTGCTCACCTTTCTAGATACTGTGCAATCATTGTGCAATATGCTCACTGCCCCATTTAGAGTTATTATTGCAGCTAGTGGACAAAAATGAGAAATATAATAAGAACTAATAGAGGTCTACTGGGGCACAAATCCTGCTGTCACACAGTCAGTTAAAGTTGCCAGATTGGGCTAGTTTAAAAATACTCTGTGGCCACCAACATCTTGTTTTACAGCAAATACAGAACCATTTCTACTGTAAGATATGGCCAAATGTATGCAGACGCCTGACCATCACACCTATATGAGCTTGTTGGACATCCCATTCCAAAACCATGGGCATTAATATGGAGTCAACAATCCCTGCACCCTGCCCTCATCACCAAGCAACAGCAAAAAGTGACAATATACAGTGTACTCCCAAATCCCAGAAAAACTGAACAGGAATTATTTACAAAAATTAGAGATTTTGGAAGAATGAAATAAAAGCAGCTTCTCTGAAAGCTGGATTCACTGCTTTGTACTCGCGAATGGCTTTGTGTTCACTAAATTCACAACTAAATTCACAAAACCTCACGCTCTCTGTTAATAGTCACTCTTATTAACACTGATCTGCACTCAGACCGGATGCCCTCGCGCCTGACGCATTAATGATACTGTTTAAACTCTATATATTCTATTTTTTGAATGTGTGGTATTGGGTTGTTTTTGCCATGTGCAGCTTTTCCTTACTTTGCATGGGATTTAATTGAATTGTATTCAGTTTTATTTGTATCGCACTTTTAATGATGGACATTGTCACAAAGCAGCTTTACAGAAATATCTAAATTTAGAATATAAATATTCAATTTATAAATCTATCCCAATGAGCAAGCCAGAGGTGATGGTGGTGAGGACAAACTCCCTGAGATGATATGAGGAAGAAACCTTGAGAAGAACCAGACTCAAAAGGGAAACCATCCTCATCTGGGTGCAACGGAGAGTGCGATTATAAATCATTCCCTTCTATAACTGTGTGCTACATGGACAAATAGCGCACTTGTGCAACCAGGAAATTCATTCTAGTTTTCACATGAAGCCTGTTTTGTTGAAGTTATCAACTGTTCACTGATGGAGACTTGAATGCAAAACTGTTCATGGGAATTGCAATCTTAAATCTATCATAGCAATTGCAGTCCAAAGCCATTTTCATGATTTTTAAATGGTACCATCCTCAGTAGTCTCATTGATCTTTAGGCTGTCCATATTGGGCAATCCTCAGCAGCTGCGAGTGATGAGAACACCAACCAGAAGTACATAGTGAAACCAAACAACGTTTCTCCAGGACCAAGGTGCTACATAAGATGACACAGAACAACACAGAACTACAAGGGACACATAATTTATACATAAAGTGCACAAGTGCAAACATGTGCAGACGGCACAAGACAGAACAATGACTACTGGGACAGACAATGGGGACAGTAAATCCCAGTGCAGCGCCGACCAGTTCACAGTTCTGTTTAAAAGTGGACCTACTGACAATAGTGCAAAGAGTACAAGAGTACAATACAAGTAGCTGAAATAGTGTAAGCAAAAGTGTGTAACATAAGAGTAGCAGCCTATGTACAGTATAATATAATATAACTAATACTAATATGAGTATTAGTAGCAGCATAAACATGTGCAAAAACTTGAAAAAATTTGCAGAGAAGATGGAAGATGTTCATGTGTGTGTATATATGTATGTGTGTGTTTGTGTGTGTGTGTGTGTGTGTGTGTTCCTTCAGTCCAGTTTCTGAGTTTTGAGGAGTCTGATGGCTTTGGGGAAGAAACTGTTGCACAGTCTAGTCGTGAGGCCCACATGCTTCAGTACCGTTTACCAGAAGGCAGGAGGGTAAAGACTGTGTGTGAGGGGTGTGTGGGTCGTCCACAATGCTGGTGGCTTTGCGGATGCAGTGTGAGCTGTAAGTATCCGTGATGGAGGGAAGAAAGTTCCCGATGATCTTCTCAGCTGTCTTCACTATCCGCTGAAACCAGGCAGTGATGCAGCTGCTCAGGATGCTCTCGATAGTCCCTCTGTACAACATGGTGAGGATGGGGGGTGGGAGATGTGCTTTCCTCAGCCTTCGCAGAAAGTACAGGTGCTGCTGGGCTTTCTTCGTTATGGAACTGGTGTTGAGTGACCAGGTGAGGTTCTCCGCCAGGTGAACACCAAGAAACTCTTGATGATCTCCACGGAGGTGGACGTTTTGTGCTCTTC
The DNA here is from genome assembly GCA_022985145.1 of Pangasius djambal. Taxonomy (NCBI): domain Eukaryota; kingdom Metazoa; phylum Chordata; class Actinopteri; order Siluriformes; family Pangasiidae; genus Pangasius; species Pangasius djambal. The sequence goes on along the minus strand of CM040999.1, from coordinate 13,196,511 downwards.
TGAAGTCAACAACCATCTCTGTAGTTTTGTGCACGTTCAACCATCTCTTTGTCCACATTCAGGGACAGGTTGTTGGCTCTGCACCAGTCCATTAGCCGATGCACCTCCTCTCTGTATGCTGACTCGTCGTTCTTGCTGATGAGACCCACCACGATCATGTCATCGGCGAACTTGATGATGTGATTCGAGCTGTGCATTGCTACACAGTAGAGTGAACAGCAGTGGACTGAGCACACAGCCCTGTGGGGCCCCAGTGCTCAGTGTGGTGGTGTTGGAGATGCTGTTCCCGATCCGGACTGACTGAGGTCTCCCAGTCAGGAAGTCCAGGATCCAGTTGCAGAGGGAGGTGTTCAGGCCCAGCAGGTTCAGCTTTCTAATCAGGTGCTGAGGAATGATTGTGTTGAATGCTGAACTGAAGTCTATGAACAGCATTCGAACATGTGTCTTTATTGTCCAGGTGGGTGAGGTCCAGATGGAGGGCGTTGGTGATGGCGTCATCTGTTGAGCGGTTGGGGCGGTAAGTGAATTGCAGGGGGTCCAGTGAGGGAGGCAGAAGGGTCTTGATGTGCCTCATGACGAGTCTCTTGAAGCACTTCATGATGATGTGTGTAAGTGCAACGGCACGGTAGTCGTTGAGGCAGGAAACTGAAGACTTCTTTGGCACAGGGACGATGGTGGTGGATTTGAAGCACGTTGGAACAACCACGCTGATCAGGGAGGTGTTGAAGATGTCCGTGAAGACATCTGCCAGCTGGTCTGCACATCCTCTGAGCAACCTGCCAGTAATGTTGTCTGGTCCAGCAGCCTTCTGCGGGTTGACCCTGTGTAGAGTCTTCCTCACATCGGCCATGGTTAGACACAGCACCTGGTCATTGGGAGAAGGGGTGGTCTTCCTCGCCGTCACACCATTCTGTGCCTCAAACCGAGCGTAGAAGTCGTTCAGCGCATCTGGGAGGGAGGCGTCACTGTCACAGGCAGATGGTGTTGTCCTGTAGTTGGTGATGGTTTGGATGCCCTGCCACATGCGCCGCGTGTCTCTGCTGGCCTTGAAGTGGTTGTGCATTCTCTGAGCGTGCGTGCGCTTTGCCTCTCTGATGGCCCGGGACAGTTTGGCCCTCGCTGTTCTTAGGGCCACCTTGTCGTCTGCTGTGAAGGTGGAGTCTCGGGTCCTCAGTAGTGCACGCACCTCTGCAGTCATCCACGGCTTCTGGTTGGACCGTGTGGTGATGGTCTTGGAGACGTCATCAATGCACTTGCTGATATAGCTGGTCACTGATGTCGCGTATTCCTCCAAGTTGCAGCTTCCCTGAACATGTGGCAGTCAGTGTGTTCAAAACAGTCCTGAAGAGCAGAGATGGCTCCTGCTGGCCAGGTTTTCACCTGCTTCAGAACTGGTTTGGAGCGTCTGACTAGCGGTCAGGATTAGCATAACAGAGATGTGGTCTGAGTAGCCGAGGTGGGGGCGGGGCTCCGCCCGGTACGCGCCGGGGATGTTTGTGTAAACAACGTCCAGCGCGTTCTTACCTCTTGTTGCAAAGTCCACATGCTGATGGAATTTAGGGAGCACTGACTTGAGATTTGCATGGTTGAAATCTTGAGCAACAATAAACAGTCCGTCAGGGTTTGAATTCTGCAGCTCGCTAATAGCCCCATACAGTTCACAGAGCGCGTCTTTAGCATTAGCGCTGGGGGGGAATGTATACACCAATTATAAGGACAGTGCTGAATTCCCATGGTAAATAAAATGGTCTGCATCTAACAGTCGCATCTTTATTGTCCATGGAGCAGACATTGGATAGCAGGATGGATGGGAGAGCCGGCCAGCTAGGGTTTGTTTTTAGCCTAGCACGAACCCCCGCCCTCTTGCCGCGCTTCTGCTTTCTCGCACACCGCTTGCGACATCCCCTCCCCTGGCCACCGGCATCAGTCAACGCCGAGGGCTGGAGGATTGGTACCTGCAGCAAGCCGAGATCTTGTAGCTTCTCCAGCAGATCATCCTGCAGAGTAGCTGTAGTGTTGTTTCTGAAATTTAGAAGTGTCTGGCGGTGGTATGCATGAACACCGGTAGCTCCGATGTCCATGTGTCGGTAAAAGTTGTGCTAAAGACAAGAATAGCACCATTTGTATCTGGAGTGGCCGCTGTGTGCTACTGCCGTGCCGCTATCTTGGATCAAGATTCAATTCAGTTTTATTTGTATAGCGCTTTTAACAATGGACATTGTCACAAAGCAGCTTTACAGAAATAAATGGATTCACAAAAAATATATTGTAAATATTTGAATTTATCACTGAGAATTTATCCCTAATGAGCAAGCCAGTGGCGATGGTGGCAAGGAAAAACTCCCTGAGATGGTATGAGGAAGAAACCTTGAAAGGAACCAGGCTCAGAAGGGAACCCATCCTCATCTGGGTGCAATGGATAGTGCGATTATAAATAAATCCCTTCTATTATTGTGTGATATAAGGACAATTAGTGCAATTGTGCAACCAGTAAATTCATCACAGTTTTCACAAGAAGTCCGGTTGGTTAAAATCTATCCAATGTCCACTGATGGAGTCCTGAGTACGAAGCTGCTCGTGGCAACCGCAGCCCCAAAGCCACTACAACAATCGCAGTCCCAAGCCATTACAGTACAGCTCCCCATATGTGATCCCCAAACCATCTCCACAGCCCCCAGGTGGCACCATCCCCAGCAAACCAAACGGTTCTTCAGGCCGTCCATATGGGGCCCCAGCAGCAGCAGCAAGAGAACTCAACCGATGAGAACTCCAACCAGAAGTAGGGCATCAGGATGGGTCAAGCAGCGAGGAGGAGCAGAAGGGGCATTAGGATCGGTCAGACAGCGAGGAGGAGCAGAAGGGGTCAGGATCACTGGCATCTCAGAAGTAGCATGTGTAGCTCAACAGAGAGTGAGGGAGAGAGAGAGATGGAGAGAGAGGAAGAGAATGTTAGGTAAGCTTTTGTCCTCTAATGGTTAAGCACAATATACTTTGCATGCAGAGTGCAAGCAGGGACTCCTGCAAGACTAGCTATGACAGCATAACTAAAAGGGAGAGCCAGAAGCTAACACAGACATGAGGGCACCCTGGGACATAAAGCAGCAGCCACTCCACTGTCGACAAACCTGAGTGAACGTGTGAGAGTGGGGGGGCGACAAACATCCCAGTTCACCACAACACTCTATGCCTGTGAACCCTCCAGACCTGCCCCTGTACCTAAGAAACAACTATTCACAAAAGGCTTGACTAAACAAATATATTTTCAGCCTAGACTTAAAAACACTGAGACTGTGTCTGAGCCCCGAACACTAAGTGGAAGGCTGTTCCATAACTGTGGGGCTTTGCAAGAGAAAGCTCTACCCCCAGCTGTAGCATGCACTATTCGAGGTACCAATAAATAGCCTGCACCTTTTGATCTAAGTAGGTGTGGCGGATGATAAAAGACCAAAAGTTCGCTCAGGTACTGTGGCGCGAGACCATTTAGTGCTTTATAGGTCAATAGTAGTATTTTATAATCAATACGAAATTTGATTGGGAGCCAATGCAGTGTGGATAAGAAAAGGGTGATGTGGTCATATCTTCTGGGTCTAGTAAGGACTCTCGCTGCTGCATTCTGGACTAACTGGAGCTTGTTTATGCATCTACTGGAACATCCAGACAGTAAGGCATTACAATAATCCAACCTAGAGGTAACAAAAGCATTAACTAATTTTTATGCATTGTGTAGTGACAATATATTTCTTATTTTAGCAATATTTCTGAGATGAAAGAAAGCGATCCTAGTGATATTATCTACATGAGCTTCAAAAGAAAGACTGGAATCAATAATCACACCAAGGTCTTTTACTGCTGCAGATGATGAAACAGAAAGGCCATCCAGAGTTATTATGTAATCAGAAAGCTTACTTCTAACTGCATGTGGTCCTAGTACAAGTACTTCTGTCTTGTCAGAATGAAGTAAGAGAAAGTTAATAAGCATCCAGTTTCTAATGTCTTTTACACATTCCTCAACTTTATTAAGCTGGTCTCTATCATCTGGCTTTGCTGAAACATACAACTGTGTGTCATCAGCGTAACAGTGGAAGCTAACACCATGTTTACGGATAATTTTGCCCAGAGGGAGCATATATAGAGAAAAGAGCAATGGGCCTAAAACAGAGCCTTGTGGGACACCAAACTTTACCTTAGTATGAAGTCACCATTTACGTTTACAAACTGATAACGATCAGTCAAATAAGACCTGAGCCAGGAGAGGGCCGTCCCCTTAATGCCTACTACATTTTCTAGTCTATCGAGGAGAATAGCATGATCAATAGTATCAAAAGCTGCACTAAGGTCAAGCAGCACAAGCAAGGAGACACAACCCTGATCAGAGGCCAGTAGTAAGTCATTTACCACTTTAACCAGCGCTGTCTCTGTGCTATGATGAGGCCTAAATCCTGACTGATACATTTCATGAATGTTATTCCTATGTAACTATGGGCATAGCTGCTGTGCTACAACCTTTTCTAGGACCTTGGAGATAAAGGGGAGGTTAGATATTGGTCTATAGTTAGACAGCTGACAGGGGTCAAGGTCAGGTTTTTTAATCAAGGGCTTGATAACTGCTAATTTAAAAGATTTAGGAACATAGCCAATGCTAAGGGAAGAATTGATTATCTTTAAAAGAGTTTGATTGTTTCAGGAATTATCTGTTTGAGGAAACAAGTAGGTAAAGGATCTAGTAAACAGGTTGATGATTTTGATGATGAAATTAGTGAAATTAGTTCGGTCTCTTCAAGGGGAGTAAAACGTTGTAATTGTTGATCTAATATTATTATATTATTATCTACAGGGTTAGTTATAAAACTGCCTGGTTTTAAATTAATAGTCTGAATTTCTTGCCTGATATTTTCAATTTTACCATTGAAAAAATTCATGAAGTCATCGCTGCTATATAATGATTGTGTGCATGTTTCTATTGTGGTCTTATTCCTAGTTAATTTTGCTACAGTGTTAAATAAGAATCTAGGATTATTTCTGTTATCTTCAATTAGGGTGGAGAGATACACTGATCTAGCAGCACTAAGAGCTTTCCTATAGCTCAAAAGGCTCTCCTTCCATGCTATTTGAAATACTACTAATTTAGTTTGACGCCATTTACGTCCTAGTTTTCGAGTGGTCTGTTTTAAAGTTCGTGTGTGTTCGCTATACCAGGGTGCTAGCTTTTTCTCCCTAATTATTTTTCTTTTAAGTGGAGCTACCTTATCTAGCGAGTTGCAGAATCAAGAGTGTGACCACCACTATGGGTGGGTCCTATTACATTCTGATTAACCCCTAATGAATCTAGAATGGACACAACTGCTGTTCTCAGAGGGTCTTCTGGATTATCAAAATGAATATTAAAGTCTACAACAATTAATGCTTTGTCTAAAGAAACAACCAGGTTAGAGATGAAATCCGCAAATTCGCATAGGAATTCTGAATATGGCCCTTTGGGTCTGTAAATAATAATTAGTGGAATCACCTGGGTAGACTTATTTTTAATGGTTACAAATGTTATGTTAGAATAAAGAACTTCAAATGCGTTGAATTTATGACTAGGTTTTTGTGTGATGTCTAGATTATCATTATAGATGACTGCGACGCCTCCTCCTTTGCCAGTTAGACGGGGCTGATGTATGTAACTGTACAGGACTAGCTTCATTTAATGCTACAAACTCGTTTGGTTTAATCCACGTTTCTGTTAAACACAGTACATCAAACTCCTGATCAGTAATGGTTTCATTAACAATAAGTGCTTTAGACCTAAGAGATCTAATATTCAACAGTCCTAGCTTCAGATCAACGGTGCTGGCTATGTATTCAGTTTGATTTAAATTTTATGTTAATTAGGTTGCTAAAACAAATTGTCTGAGTATGTCTATAATTTTGTTTAGCTGGGGGAACAGACACAGTCTCAATACGATGGAACCTGAGTGACGACTCATTGCAGCTTGTCTGCTCCCTGGCCTTGGCTCTGGATTGTCACTGATTAACTAGGCCTGTTCTGAGACTATGTGCTATGCTGCAAGAAATGAGAGCAGCACCTTCCCGAGTGGGATGGACACCGTCCCGCCCTAACAGGCCAGCCTTGCCCTCAAAGATAGTTCAATTATCTATAAAGCCCACATTGTTTTCGGAGCACCACCTGGACATCCAGCAGTTCAGCGACCATATCAACAAATCATTGTACTTTTGTAAAATAAAGTAAATATACAGGGTGCACATCTGTTTGAAACTCGTCACTAAAATGAAACCGAAACTCAGCGAATACTTGACACACAGAGATGAGAAATATATCTATGGAAAGCTTGAGCTGTCTACTTTTAAATGAAGCGAGTCAAATCGAAAACAAATATTCTCAGTTTATGTAATCCATATGAAACCATGAGAGGTACAGTCTTTCCGTCTCACTTTATTATCTGATAATGACCTGAGGTGGGACACGCCCACGCGCTATTCACAGGGAAAATAGTTCGGTGATTCCCGTACGAGGCGCACGCCCCCTGGACAATGCCATCAAAATATCATTCCACATAGTTTATTTCTTTGACTTTCCTACGTGTTTGGAAGATGGAACGCTATTCAGGTCAGGAAGCTCTTCAGATTATTTTGGACAATGAGGAAGAATTTACCTGTTCCTCAGAAGAAGATTGCGACTCCGACGACGAACGGTTGCATTTTGAAGAGCGAATTGATCCAGCAAGTTGTTATGATGAGTAAGTCCTATATAATTCCTATTCTGATAATATAAATATAATATCTCTAATAATCTTATCCTAAGATGATAATATAAACGAGAAATCATTTTTCAGACTTTGTTTTGCCCAGTTTTGGCTAGGTTTTGGCAGCCTACGTGAAACATTGTATCTTCTGTACCACTACGTTTCATGTGTAAATTCAAGTATATGTCTTAAGCTTTATGGAAAGTACATGTATAAGACAACTCTTTCAGTATGTTTGCTATGTGTTTTTTTTTTTTGTTTGTTTCTAAAAAACAAACAAATAAACTGTTTACATGCACTCACAAGTGAATCTTGAGTTATTTTGCCTGACAGTTAAATATATTCTAAATAAACAACATTTCTTTTGTCCTCACATTCTTTCTTGTAGCACTTCCCTCTCAGTCACATACCTGACTGAAAGGCTCATTATGCAGCTCATTAGGCGGGTCTTTGTCTTCTCAGGTGTGAATCACTGCATTATGTATGATCATTCATGCCTCCTCGCATATGGACTTTCTATACAAAAAGTGTCTTAGAAAATTTAATTCAATATATTGTTTTCTCTGAATAAGTGACCAGGATGATTTTCACGACATTTTCACGCAAAAACTTTAGGCTACAAGATCCAGTTCTCAAAAGTCTTGGGGATAAATGTTTTGAATGAGTTTTATGGCCTTATTTCAGTAACTTTCTTTTGTTGTTTTTTCCAATAACCATGTATAACTTATTTTTTCCAAAATACAAACTTGTACATATATACTGCTCACATATTATTGTAGCCCAGTTTGTGCTGATTCAAGTGTAATCAGACTTTACCCATTTCTATTTTTATAAGCAAATGAAAAATGCACAAATGTCAGGGCATGTCAAAACTTCTCCAGGACCCCGAAACACCCTCAGACCTCAGAGGGTTAACTTGTCAAAAAATCCCCAAATTAAAACCTCAAGGTCTTCACTGTAGGGTTATTTGAAACCTTCAGAAATAAACTTATCTGGCTGTGATAACCAGGAATGTTCAAAAAAGTTTGTTTTAGACACTTCCACACCAGACTTGGGTGATTTAGGTGACAACTTGATCTTGCTTGTTGAGGATCAGGGCCCATATTCACAAAGCTTCCTGAGTCTAAAAGTTGCTCCTAGTGACGAAATTCTAAGAAAATTCTTAGAATTATGACGTTTTCTTAGAATTTCCCCTTAAATTTAGGACTAAATCTTAGTAAAGATGAAAATGATTCACGAAACATCTCAGCCCTAAAAACAGCTCCTAAGGTAAAAATTGTTAAGAGTAGAGAGGAAGACTTTTAAGAGGCTTAAGAGTTTCTATAGCAGAGGACAAAATGGCGGAAAGAAGAAATATTCTCCAAACACTGCTCTTCTGTCCAATTTGGTTTTCTTGTTCTTTTACTTCCTTCCATCTCTCTTGGATTGTTGGCTACATACCATCCAACTTAAATAGACTGTCCTGCGGTCATGTAAACTGGTAAAAGGTCCTGCAGTCGTGTAAACTGGTAAAAGGTCCTGCAGTCGTGTAAACTGGTAGAAGGTGAGCCATTTTGCTCCCATCAATCTGAAATGGATTAGTAATAAAATCAGTTTGGTAAATAAATGTAAGAACTTAAATATAGTAACTACTGTGTGGAAACTGGTTGCTTCAAAAGTAGACACATTTTCAACATTTGGCTGTTTTAATTAACTTTAAGATATTTAGTCTATAACAGAAGCTTTGCATAAAGTAGCTTGTATTCATGATTATACAATTTCTTAATACAAACATTTTATGATTTCACTGTCCATTCTATTATCATATATTCTATTCTCACAAAGAGCGCATTTTAAGACCTTTACAGATAGTTTATCAACCAATCACAGTCCTTGAATTGCTGCGTCATCCCTAGCAACGGGGTCAACCACACCTCCTCACTAAGATACAGGGTTTTGTACTTTCCTTACTCAGAGTTGCTCTGAAGTTTCCTAAATCACTTTTAGTCTAGGACTCCCAGCTAGGACTTTTTAGGATAAGATAGGAGCTCTCGGAGAGAATTCTAAGAAGCTTTGTGAATACAGGCCCTGGTGTCTATTATTCTGGGTGCTGTGGTCCACAGATCTCTTCGGGGCCTGATGTGACCAAAGACAACTCTGATCAACCATGGTGAAATAATGAGAAGCTTCACTTTTGACCTGTAAAAGGGAGGGCAGGAGAGATGTGAGAATGGGTCCACATGCAGAGTTGGCTTAAGGGATTAAAATGCAAGAGGAAACTTTAATTAAAAATCCTTAGGACCTTAGCACTCAGAATCTAACCTGCTACCTACTGCACCACCAAAGCACAGATGGCACTGTGCACAGAGCACTTGGTGAAACTGAAAACAATAAACTAGAGAAAAGTGAAAACACCTTCTCTCCTCAAAGAGGTTGAAGGGAAAGAGGGAACTCAAAAGTAGAAAGGTTTTTTTCCCTCAAAAGAAGGAACACAAAACATGAGAAAGTTGCTTGGTTGACAAGAAGAGACCAACCTGGCACAGAGAAAAGGCTAGACTACAGCACAAGTTTTTAAAATTACCAAGACCAGCTTAGTCTTGCCCTCACAAAGTGAACTCAGGACTAAGATTCAACTGAGAGGTAAACTTCCCTTAAATAGAGACAGGGACAGGTGAGACTGATTGAGAGTAATTAGCTGACAGACTGCTCACATCTCCCTCTTGTGGCCATAGTCGACCCATATACATACACTCAGTTCCACCTACCATACAGGACACCTACTGTGTGTATTTCATTACTCTGCACAAAGTATTCGCCCCCTCTACCCTGTCTATCAATGCAATGGGACCACTGCTGATGTTGGGAGTAGAGGGATTGTCCAGAACTACAATAAAAGTGAGTAGCTTAACAGATCCACATGAAATAGCCAACTGCCCACTTCATTATGAAAACCTGCCCATATGTTCATCCAATCAATCATTGTCCAAGTCAGTCCAATCAGGCAACAGCACAACGAGTAATACCGCCATCATACAGATACAGGTTAAGAGTTTCAGTTAATTTTTACATTTATGGCATTTTGGCAGACGCCCTTATCCAGAGCGACTTACAATGATCTCATTTATACAATTGAGCAGTTGAGGGTTAAGGGCCTTGCTCAAGGGCCCAGCAGTGGCAGCTTGGCGGTGCTGGGATTTGAACTCTCAACCTTCCGATCAGGAGTCCAATGTCTTAACCACTGAGCTACATCAAACATCAGATTGAGGGAAAATGTGATCTCTGTGACTTTGACAGAAAAGCATCTCAGTATGCAAGTTTAACCTTCCTGCGGCTGCGCTACAACAGCAGAAGACCACAGTTGGTTTCATCCTTTAATAGTATTCCACAAAGCAAGCTAATAAATGTAGGCTAATAAATATAGTAACTCTGAATGGCCTTTCAGTTACATCACGTGAAGCAGTGAATGTTCTTCGTATGATTATTGACTCAAAAATACAACAAATGAAAACAATAGCGCAAAATTATTAATGAAACAGGAAAAAAATGGTATAATTTATATGATGACACAGGCAAGAAACTCCAGGCAACCGATTTGAGACCAGAAACTGCGTCACAGGAAATGTATTCTTCAGGGAAGTACTTGTACTAGGACCACATGCAGCTAGAAGTAAGCTTTCTGATTACATAATAACTGCCTTTCTGTTTCATCATCTGCAGCAGTAAAAGACCTTGGTGTGATTATGGACTCCAGTCTTTCATTTGAAGCTCATGTAGATAATATAACTAGGATTGCTTTCTTTCATCTCAGAAATATTGCTTAGATAAGAAATATAATATCACTACACAATGCAGAAAAATTTGTTCATGCTGTTGTTACCTCTAGGTTGGATTATTGTAAAGCCTTTCTGTCACATCACCTCTATCTTATCCACACTGCATTGGCTCCCAATCAAATTTCGCATTGATTATAAAATACTACTATTGACCTATAAAGCACTAAATGGTCTCGCACCACAGTACCTGAGCGAACTTTTGGTCTTTTATGATCCGCCACGCCTACTTCAATCAAAAGGTGCAGGCTCTTTGTTGGTACCTTGATTAGTGAGGGCTACAGCTGGGGGTAGAGCTTTCTCTTACAAAGCCCCACAGTTATGGAACAGCCTTCCACTTAGTGTTCGGGGCTCAGACACAGTCTCAGAGGCTGAAAACATATTTGTTTAGTCAAGCCTTTTGTGAATAGTGTTTTCTTAGGTACAGGGGCAGGTCTGGAGGGTTCACAGGCATAGAGTGTTGTGGTGAACTGGGATGTTTGGATGCTGTCGCCCCCCCCCACTCTCACACGTTCACTCAGGTTTGTTGATGGTGGAGTGGCTGGTGCTTTATGTCCCAGAAGCCCTCATGTCTGTGTTAGCTTCTGGCTCTCCCTTTTAGTTATGCTGTCATAGCTAGTCTTGCTGGAGTCCCTGCTTGCACTCAGCACGCAAAGTTCATTGTCCTTAACCATTACAGGGCAAAATGATCCCTAATAATTTCTCTCTCTGCCTGTCTCTCTCTGTCAAGGTACACATCTTGATCCAAGATGGCGGCACGGCAGTAGCACGCAGCGGCCACACCGGATACAAAAAATTGTGCTATTCTTGTCTTAAGCCCGACTTTAACGGCACATGGACATCGGAGCTACCGGTGTTCGTGTATACCACCGCCAGACACTTCTAAATTTCAGAAACAACACTACAGCTACTCTGCAGGATGATCTGGTGGAGAAGCTACGCGATCTCGGCTTGCTGCGGGGACCAGGCCTCCAGCCCTCGGCGTCGCCTGATGCCGGTGGCCGGGGGAGGGGACGTTGCAAGCTGTGCGCAAGAAAGCAGAAGCGCAGCAAGAGGGCGGGGGTCCGTGCTAGGCTAAAAACAAACCCTACCTGGCTCTCCCGTCCATCCTGCTCTCCAATGTCTGCTCCCTGGACAATAAATTGGATTACATCTGACTCCAGCAAACTACGCGGCGTGAGTTTAGAGACTGCTGTACCTTTGTTTTCATGGAGACGTGGCTCAGCGACAGAGTTCCCGATGCCGCCATTCAGCTAGCCGGGCTAGCCTTGTTTCGTGCCGACAGAAACACAGCTCTGTGCGGTAAGGCTCGCGGCGGCGGCTTGTGTGTTTATATCAACACGGAATGGTGCAAGAACTCTGTGCTAGTTTCTAGTTACTGCTCATCGCTGGTGGAGTTTGTGACTGTTAGATGCAGACCATTTTATTTACCACAGGAATCCACCACCGTCCTTATAATTGGTGTATACATGGACTTTGCAATGAGAATGAATGCCCGCCCCCACCTCGGCTACTCAGACCACATCTCTGTTATGCTAATCCCAGCATACAGACCGCTAGTCAGACGTTCCAAACCAGTTCTGAAGCAGGTGAAAACCTGGCCAGCAGGAGCCATCTCTGCTCTCCAGGACTGTTTTGAACACACTGACTGGCACATGTTCAGGGAAGCTGCAACTTATGGCGATTTCACCAATTTGGAGGAATACGCGACATCAGTGACCAGCTATATCAGCAAGTGCATTGATGACGTCTCCAAGACCATCACCACACGGTCCAACCAGAAGCCGTGGATGAATGCAGAGGTGCGTGCGCTACTGAGGACCCGAGACTCTGCCTTCAGAGCAGACGACAAGGCGGCCCTAAGAACAGCGAGGGCCAAACTGTCCCGGGCCATCAGAGAGGCAAAGGGCGCACACGCTCAGAGAATCCACAACCACTTCAAGGCCAGCGGAGACATGCGGCGCATGTGGCAGGGCATCCAGACCATCACCAACTATAGGACAACTGTTATGGGGCTAGGCGATAAGTTGTTTGAGTGTCGCGCAGGGCCCGCTTGTCCGGGAGCACAATATATTAAGGTGTGGAGAGGAGCCAAGTGCGGAGACGGATCAAAAGACTCTGCCTAAAAAGCTGCTGCCTAGAGCGGGACACAAACCTTAGAAGTTATGAACCGTAAGCCATAATGTTACCCACTGAGCTAACTCTATAGCATGGGATTTGTGAGTGTTGCAGTGCTTATGAACCGGGAAGACTCAGAGCCAACGGGTGAACTCACGGAAAAACACAACTAAAAGTGGCCTACCTAGTGGCCGAACTTAAAAGCACCAAATGGGAGAGAATACTCCCTCTTATATTCTGAGCTCCCTTGTCTTTCTTTCCCTCAATAATTTCTTTCCCTATCCTTTTCCTTCTAAACTTAAATATTTTCTTTTATTTTCTTTTATTTCTTTTCTTCTTTTTTACTTATGCAAAATCACCGAGCAGAGTAGCGTGACACTGCTCTGTTACCTGGAACAGATCTATGTCCGCACATGGAGTGTGGCAATCAGAGGGCTTATAAAGAGGCACGACCAGGTGCTGCACGTTTACGCTGATTACCTTCCTGAGATCGCTGCGTTATAAACGCCCATGCAAGTGGCCGTGGATCTGCCTAAGAAGGCACCTGCCGCGTTACAACAACACCTGCCTGTGACAGTGATGCCTCCCTCCCAGATGCGATGAACGACTTCTACGCTCGGTTTGAGGCACAGAATGCTGTGACGGCGAGGAAGACCACCCCTTCTCCCAATGACCAGGTGCTGTGTCTAACCATGGCCGATGTGAGGAAGACTCTACACAGGGTCAACCCGCAGAAGGCTGCTGGACCAGACAACATTCCTGGCAGGGTGCTCAGAGGATGTGCAGACCAGCTGGCAGATGTCTTCACAGACATCTTCAACACATCCCTGATCAGCGTGGTTGTTCCATCGTGCTTCAAGGCCACCACCATCGTCCCCATGCCAAAGAAGTCTCCAGTGTCCTGCCTCAATGACTACCGTCCCGTTGCACTTACACCTATAATGAAGTTCTTTGAGAGGCTCGTCATGAGCCAAAAGGTGACGAGCCTCTCAAAGCTTCCCCTGCAATTCGCTTACCGCTCCAACTGCTCAACAGATGACGCCATCACCACCACCCTCCATCTGGACCTCACCCACCTGGACAATAAAGACACATGTTCGAATGCTGTTCAGAGACTTCAGTTCAGCCTTCAACACAATAATTCCTCAGCACCTGATTGAAAAGCTGAACCTGCTGGGCCTGAACACCTCCCTCTGTAACTGGATCCTGGACTTCCTGACTGGGAGACCTCAGTCAGTCCGGAATGGGAACAGCATCTCCAACTCCACCACACTGAGCACTGGGGCCCCAGAGGGCTGTGTGCTCAGTCCACTGCTGTTCACTCTGCTGACTCACGACTGTGTAGCAACGCACAGCTCTACAGAGAGGATGTGCAGTGGCTAACGGACTGGTGCAGAACCAACAACCTGTCTCTGAACGTGGACAAAACTATAGAGATGGTTGTTGACTTCAGAAGAGCACAAAGCGACCACTCTCCGCTGAACATCGGCGGCTCCTCCATGGAGATCGTCAAGAGCACCAAGTTACTTGGTGTTCACCTGGCGGAGAACCTCACCTGGTCGCTCAACACCAGTTCCATAATGAAGAAAGCCCAGCAGCGCCTGTACTTTCTGCGAAGGCTGAGGAAAGCACATCTCCCACCCTCCATCCTCGCCATGTTCTACAGAAGGACTATCGAGAGCATCCTGAGCAGCTGCATCACTGTCTGGTTTGGGAATTGCACCATCTCGGATCAAAAGACCCTGCAGCGGATAGTGAGGACAGCTGAGAAGATCATCGGGGTCTCTCTTCCCTCCATCACGGACATCTACACCTCACTGTCACTAGGTCACTTTAAACAGAACTGTGTACTGGTCGGCGTTGTAGTCATTGTACTGTCTTGTTCTGTCTTGTGCGTCTGCACATGTTTGCACTTGTGCACTTTATGTATAAATTATGTCCCTGTAGTACTGTGCTGTTCTGTGTTGTCTTGTGTAGCACCTTGGTCCTGGAGAAATGTTGTTTCGTTTCACTCTGTACTTGTATATGGCTGAAATGACAATAAACTCCACTTTGAACTTTGAACTTTAACACGTGTACATCACTGAACTTCCTGTAGATGGCGACAAAGTCTATTGTTTCTTTTCAGAGACCTCGTTTCTCAGTGTTTTTATTATTATTATTATTATTATTATTATTATTATTATTATTATTATTATTATTCTGCCCTAAAACTGATCATGCAGACCAAACCGTAAGGCCTAGAGATCTGAAACTTTGAGGGATGGTAGTACTCCATTGGTCTACAATGCAAAGTCTTGCCCTGATCACCCACATGGTGGCGCTACAGTGATCAATACAAAACTTTTTTGTTTTACAAAAATGGTCATAAGCTTGAACCTTTTGCCCGAATCAAGCGTCTTATATCCTTGGAATCCTTGGCTCAAGACAAACAAAACGTATATCTCTGATTTCATTTCTGTCATGAAATATTTTCCACCATATTGGATTTTTGCGAAAACATACTTTTGCAAACTAGTCCTAGGCCTTTCATCCGATTGGAATCAAACCAGTGCAGAAAGATCCTTTGGAGTCCCATTATCACTAATTATCAAAAAAATGATGAACTTGTGGTTTAACCTCGTGATGGCACATCAAAACGTTTGACGTGGGCGTGGCCACTTTTACTTAAATGGCTATAACTCTTGAAAAGAATGAGATATTTTCACCAAACTTAGCACACTTATGTATGGGATCAATCTGAATTATGTTACTCATTCTGACTCAGCATCATTTAACAAAACAAAAATTGTGCATTAGGATGGAACAAACTTATTCTTGGTTAGCATACTCTGATTTGATTTACAGTGCTGTGTCTGAATCACAGTGATTTTCCTATTCTGTTGTTAGCTACGTAGCTGTACTGTCACAGGCACTTACAGTAGCTTTCTGTAGCCATAGATGTGTTTTTCAATCCTGCGTTTGCCACTACTCAATATAAACTTCCCAATGACTGCAGTAATTTCTTTATCCCCGTTTGAATCAGCAAGGAAATTCTCTCTGAATGCAGCAGAGCATGTGTTGTCTGTCTGTGTGTGTGTGTGTGTGTGTGTGTGTGTGTGTGTGTGTGTGTGTGTATACATTCCCCTCTGAAAGTATTAGAATAGCAAGGCCAATTTTGTTTTTGCTATACACTGGAGACATTTGGGTTTCAGATCAAAAGATGAATATGAGATCAGAATTTCAGCCTTCATTTCCTGATATTACTGACTTACTGACTATCAGCGTTTTAACCTACCAGGCCACCAAAGTGCTCCCAAACACCAGTCCTTAAATATTTGTATTTCCAGTTCTTACTTGTTGAAGGTACTGCTGTTGTTCTCGTTAATATGGTAGTATACTTGTATGCAACAAACTTGAAAAAATGATGGAATTAAGTGGAATTAAGTCGGTTTCAGTTAAAGAAATTTGGAATGAAAGTCCTGAGCACAGAAAAAAAACTCAGTTTCCTTCAAGACAAATAGTCAAGACTTTATGAATTCTGTATTTTTTAAACTTTGTGAATCAACTTTTTTTAAACTTCTTTGTTTAAAATGGCTTTCTTCTTATTGCTTGTTTAAAAAATGTATAAAACTTCCTGTTTATACATGTATAGCAATTAATTCAGTTAATAATAATAATAATAATAATAATAATAATAATAATAATAATAATGACTGATTAAAAGGTGATCATTAATAAACTGGCTACAGCTAGACAGTAAAAATTAGTAGTAAATTTTAAAGAGGATAAGATCAAAACTGAAAGTTGTATGTACTCTTTTATTATTAATTTTAATCTTTTATTATTTTAGTATTAACTGTCTCTACTAACTTTATTTACTGACTTCAGATATTTAAGCAGTTCCTAATACATTGACCGCTTTAAAAAAAACCCAAAAAACAAATGCTTATTAAAGAAGGCCCACTTTCCTTTCTTTTGGATTACGACCTAGGAAAATAAAGACACTTTAACTTATCACGTAGATAAACCTATTGGTCTTTTTATACAGGTCACTTAACATTTTGAAGAAGAAACCTTTATTTGTCACATATACATTACAGCATAGTGAAATTCTTTTCTATGCATATCCCAGCTTGCCTGGAGCAGAGAGGGCTGCTCAAGGGCTCAACACCACTGAGCAACCACTGCCCCTGTGTCTAATGGAAATCAACTTGTCTGCTTATGTGTATAACATTTGCAAAAAATAAAATAAAATACAGCCGTGTTCTTTCTTTGAAGATAATTTATTAAATTTATACATTTAATAAAATTATGTTTCTGTAATTATAAAATTATAACCAAAACTTTGAATTAAAACAGAAACTTCAGTCAGAACTACAATATTCAATAGTAAAATAAGGTGACTGACTTTAATGCATTACTTTAACATAATCAAAATAGTGAATTAAAAGTGTGGCAAGTCCCAGATACATCTTATGATTTCATGACCTTGATTTAGTATCACAGGGCTTAATTAAAGTTGCCCACGAATTACTGTTGGAGCATGACATAAAAAAGCAAAATAACAGGAAGTGCTGGATCAAGCACTAGAAGCCATTTTGTTAAACCAAATCTGCAGTGATAATTACAACTAGAACTATTTACACAGCAATACAGAATATTCGCAATATTCTAGACTCCTATTAGATTTATTTTATTTATTTAATCACTCATTATGTTTCAAATTCATATTTTCAGTTTCAATTACCATCTTCTTTCTTTTAGTTTTCATTTTTTAACTGTCACTATTACATTATTTTACTTTTGACAGCAAAAAATGCTAGTAAAAATGGTAGTTTAGATGCTATTAAAAATAGATGTTTCTACTCAAGATAAATCTGTCAACTTTGGAGAAATGAACTAAATGGAGGTGATTTTAATAATTTGAATGAAGCATTAAGAAAATGCACTTAAACCTTCATTACCCAAATAATTTTCCAGTGTAAATTTTGATTAACTTTTGGACTTACATTACTTTCTGTGAATGTTGCCCTAACTGAATCAATATGTTGTTTTTGTTATTAATTTGAATGACTAGCAGAAAGTATTGACATGCAGTTTGGGCTTCTTCCCAAAATCTACACAGAGGTTTTGTGTCATCATTTATGTGAAAGCACACTTTCTTTAAGTGGCAGATTAATTTATTAATGCATTACAAGCCTGCAACTGCATCTGCACGAGTATAAGTTTTCCATTCATCAGGAATTTGTCCCTTGCCACAGAAGTTTAGCTTATA
>CM040999.1:13166826-13178481 GCA_022985145.1 Pangasius djambal | reverse complement strand
AGGAGGGAGAGTGAGTATATTGGTAGGAGAATGTTGGACATGGAGCTGCCAGGCAGGAGGCGAAGAGGAAGGCCAAAGAGGAGGTATATGGAGGTAATAAATGAGGATATGAAGCTAGTGGGTGCAAGTGTTGAGGATGCAGAAGATAGGGATAGGTGGAGAGTGATGATTCGCTGTGGTGACCCCTGAAGGGAAAAGCTGAAAGAAGAAGAAGGGGTGTGTGTGTGTGTGTGTGTGTGTGTGTGTGTGTGTGTGTGTGTTCCTTCTGTCCAGTTCTAGGTATTGAGGAATTTGATGGCATGAGGGAAGAAACTATTGCACAGTCTGGTTTTGAGGGCCCGAATGCTCTGGTACCGTTTACCAGACGGCAGGAGGGTAAAGATTGTGTGAGAGGGGTGTGTGGGGTCGTCCACAATGCTGGTGGCTTTGCGGATGCAGCGTGAGGTGTAAATGTCCGTGCTGGAGGGAAGAGAGACCCCGATTATCTTCTCAGCTGTCCTCACTATCCGCTGCAAGGTCTTGCGATCTGAGACAGTGCAATTGCCAAACCAGGCAGTGATGCAGCTGCACAGGATGCTCTCGATAGTCCCTCTGTAGAACATGGTGAGGATGGAGGGTGGGAGATGAGCTTTCCTCAGCCTTCGCAGAAAGTACAGGCGCTGCTGGGCTTTCTTTGTTATGGAGCTGGTGTTGAGCGACCAGGTGAGGTTCTCCGCCAGGTGAACACCAAGAAACTTGGTGCTCTTGACGATCTCGACGGAGGAGCCGCCGATGTTCAGCGGAGAGTGGTCGCTCTGTGCTCTTCTGAAGTCAACAACCATCGCTTTAGTTTTGTCCACATTCAGAGACAGGTTGTTGGCTCTGCACCAGTCCGTTAGCCGCTGCACCTCCTCTCTGTATGCTGACTCGTCGTTCTTGCTGATGAGACCCACTACGGTCGTGTCATCGGCGAACTTGATGATGTGATTTGAGCTGTGCATTGCTACACAGTCGTGAGTCAGCACAGTGAACAGCACTGGACTGAGCACACAGCCCTGTGGGGCTCCAGTGCTCAGTGTGGTGGTGTTGGAGATGCTATTCCCGATCCGGACTGACTGAGGTCTCCCAGTCAGGAAGTCCAGGATCCAGTTACAGAGGGAGGTGTTCAGGCCCAGCAGGTTCAGCTTTCCAATCAGGTGCTGAGGAATGATTGTACTGAATGCTGAACTGAAGTCTATGAACAGCATTCTAACATAAGTGTCTTTATTGTCCAGGTGGGTGAGGGCCAGATGGAGGGCGGTGGTGATGGTGTCATCTGTTGAGCGGTTGGGGCGGTAAGCGAATTGCAGGGGGTCTTGATGTGCCTCATGACGAGCCTCTCGAAGCACTTCATGATGATGGGTGTAAGTGCAATGGGACGGTTGAGGCAGGACACTGAAGACTTCTTTGGCACGGGGACGATGGTGGTGGCCTTGAAGCAGGTCGGAACAATGGTGCTGCACAGGGAGGTGTTGCAGATGTCCGTGAAAACATCTGCCAACTGGTCTGCACATCCCCTGAGCACCCTGCCAGGAATGTTGTCTGGTCCAGCAGCCTTCCGTGGGTTGACTCTGTGTAGAGTCTTCCTCACGTCAGCCGTGGTTAGACACAGCACCTGGTCATTGGGAGAAGGGGTGGTCTTCCCCGCTGTCATGCCGTTCTGTGCCTCGAACCGAGCATAGAAGTCGTTCAGCGCATCTGGGAGGGAGGCATCACTGTCACAGGCAGATGGTGGTGTCCTGTAGTTTGTGATGTTCTGGATGCCCTGCCACATGTGCCGCGTGTCTCTGCTGGCCTTGAAGTGGTTGTGGATTCTCTGAGCGTGTGCGCGCTTTGCCCCTCTGATGGCCCGGGCCAGTTTGGCCCTCGCTGTTTTTAGGGCCATCTTGTCGCCTGCTCTGAAGGCAGAGTCTCAGGGCCTCAGTAGCACGCACACCTCTGCAGTAATCCATGGCTTCTGGTTGGAGCATGAGGTGATGGTCTTGGAAATGTTGACACCATCAATGCACTTGCTGATATAGCTGGTCACTGATGTCGCGTATTCCTCCAAGTCGGTGAAATCGCCGTCAGTTGCCGCTTCCCTGAACATGTGCCAGTCAGTGTGTTCAAAACAGTCCTGAAGAGCTCCTGCTGGCCAGGTTTTCACCTGCTTCAGAACCGGTTTTGACTAGCGGTCTGTATGCTGGGATTAGCATAACAGAGATGTGGTCTGAGTAGCCGAGGTGGGGGCGGGGCTCCGCCCGGTATGCACCAGGGATGTTTGTGTAAACAAGGTCCATCACATTCTTCCCTCTTGTTGCAAAGTCCACATGCTGATGGAATTTAGGGAGCACTGACTTGAGATTTGCATGGTTGAAACCTCCGGTAACAATAAACAGTCCATCAGGGTTTGAATTCTGCAGCTCACTAATAGCCCCATACAGTACACAGAGTGCCTCCTTAGCATTAGCACTGGGGGGAATGTATACTCCAATTATGAGGATGGTAGTGAATTCCCGTGGTAAATAAAAAGGTCTACATCTAACAGTCACAAACTCCACCAGCGATGAGCAGTAACTAGAAACTAGCACAGAGTTATTGCACCATTCTGTGTTGTTGTAAACACACAGGCCACCGCCGCGAGCCTTACCGCACAGAGCTGTGTTTCTGTCGGCACGAAACGAGGCTAGCCTGTCTGGCTGAATGGCGGCGTCCGGAACTCTGTCACTGAGCCATGTCTCTGTGAATACAAAGACGTAGCAGTCTCATGCCGCATAGTTTGCTGGAGTCGGATGTAATCCAGTTTATTGTCCAGGGAGCAGACATTGGAGAGCAGGATGGACGGGAGAGCCGGCCGGCTAGGGTTTCTTTTTAGCCTAGCATGGACCCCTGCCCTCTTGCCGCGTTTCTGCTTTCTCGCGCACTGCTTGTGACGTCCCCTCCCCTGGCCACCGGCATCAGGCGATGCCGAGGGCTGGAGGCCTGGTCCCCGCAGCAAGCCGAGATCGCGTAGCTCCTCAACCAGATCATACTGCAGGGTAGCTGTATTGTTGTATCTGAAGTTTATAAGTGTCTGGTGGTGGTATACACGAACACCGGTAGCTCCAGTGTCCATGTGCCGTTAAAAAGTCAGCCTAAGGACGGAAAAAAAAGCACCATTTTGTATCCGGAGTGGCCGCTGCATGCTACTGCCACGCTGCCATCTTGGAAAGCAGTAAAAGACCTTGATGTGATTATCGACTCTAGTCTTTCTTTTGAAGCTCATGTAGATAATATCACTAGGATCACTTTCTTTCATCTCAGAAATATTGCTAAAATAAAAAATATATTTTCACTACATGACAGAAAAATTAGTTCATGCTTTTGTTACCTCTAGGTTCGATTATTGTAATGCCTTAATTCAATTCAATTTTATTTGTATAGCGCTTTTAACAATGGACATTGTCACAAAGCAGCTTTACAGAAATAAATGGATTCACAAAAAAATATACTGTAAATATTTGAATTTATCACTGTGAATTTATTCCTAATGAGCAAGCCAGTGGCGACGGTGGCAAGGAAAAACTCCCTGAGATGATATGAGGAAGAAACCTTGAGAGGAACCAAGCTCAAAAGGGAACCCATCCTCATCTGGGTGCAACGGATAGTGTGATTATAAATAAATCCCTTCTATTATTGTGTACTATAAGGACAAATAGTGCAATTGTGCAACCAATAAATTCATCACATTCTCCGCAAGAAGTACGGTTAGTTAAAATCTATCCACTGTCCACTGATGGAGTCCTGAGTATGAAGCTGCTCATGGCAACCGCAGCCCCAAAGCCACTAGAGCAATCGCAGTCCCAAGCCATTACAGTACAGCTCCCCATGTGTGATCCCCAAGCCATCCCCACAGCCCCCAGGTGGCACCATCCCCAGCAATCCAAATGGTTCTTCAGACCGTCCATATGGGGCCCCAGCAGCAGCAAGCGAACTCAACCGATGAGAACTCCAATGAGAAGTAGGGCATCAGGATGGGTCAAGCAGTGAGGAGGAGCAGAAGGGGTCAGGATCACTGGCATCTCAGAAGTAGCATGTGTAGCTCGACAGAGAGTGAGGAGGGGAGAGAGAGATGGAGAGAGAGGAAGAGATTGTTAGGTAAGCTTTGTCCTCTAATGGTTAAGCACAATATACTTTGCATGCAGAGTGCAAGCAGGGACTCCGGCAAGACTAGCTATGACAGCATAACTAAAAGGGACAGCCAGAAGGTAACACAGACATGAGGGCTCCTGGGACATAAGGCAGCCAGCCACTCCACCGTCGACAAACCTGAGTGAACGCGCGAGAGTGGGGGGGGGGGGTTGACATCATCCAGACATCCCAGTTCACCACAACACTCTATGCCTGTGAACCCTCCAGACCTGCCCCTGTACCTAAGAAACAACTATTCACAAAAGGCTTGACTAAACAAATATGTTTTCAGCCTAGACTTAAACACTGAGACTGTGTCTGAGCCCCGAACACTAAGTGGAAGGCTGTTCCATAACTGTGGGGCTTTGCAAGAGAAAGCTCTACCCCCTGCTGTAGCCTGCACTATTCGAGGTACCAACAAATAGCCTGCATCTTTTGATCTAAGTAGGCGTGGCGGATCATAAAAGACCAAAAATTTGCTCAGGTCCTGTGGCGCGAGAGCATTTAGTACATTATAGGTCAATAGTAGTATTTTATAATCAATACGAAATTTGATTAAGAGCCAATGCAGTGTGGATAAGATAGGGGTTGTAACCATTCCCCCTCTCTTTCAAAGTAAGGGCCGCTACAAAATATTTTGAGGCAGGGGACCACCAACCACTCTTAATATAGGTACCTTCAATAATAATCACACAGATGGGGTTTACAAAATTATTATTGGAAATTAGAAAATGGCATGAACAATAAGGGCAAATAAAAAAGCAAACAAACAAAAGAAATCAGCAGGCCCCAAAACTTGTATAAACGGACCCATTTGGAGCAGAAGGTGTGAATTATGGATGAAAAGTAAACCTGCACTTTGACCAATGTGAGACCCGAATGTCTTTTGATGGATGATTATTGTACTTAGCGTTGATTGATGATGATGATGATGATGACGAAGATGGTGATGATGAAGATACACAGGGTGTCCAGACGAACCACCATCCGCCACGTGCTTCCAGGCAAACGTCCCTGACTTGAGTGTATAATCCCAATGAGTCCACGATAGGGTGTGAAGTAGCAATCTTAGCTTTCACACAATGCTTCCCATATTCACACAATGAGCACACCAGTAGCAAAACTACCAGTATAAAAGAGTCCATCTAGAATACAAACTGAGGGTTAGCATGTTAAAAACACATTCAACCTGAAGCCAACATGAGAAACAAATTACAAATCATATATAAAGTCAACTGAAAAAACCAAGAACAAACCAAACAGATAAACACTTCCATTGATTGATACTGAAACACACACATTTCTCAATCTGGACTCTTCAGCATTGCAGGTAGCATAAAAGGAAGGCCATGCTTCCTCCTAACCAAACAATTCTCTCTACTACTACACCTGTATTTAAGTTAGAGGAGAAAAGCAGCTTAGTGCCCCTAGAGGGCTGTAGTAGACCTGCAACCTACTGTAGACCTATAGTAACAGCACTATGGGCAGTTACAGGGTGATGTGGTTATATCTTCTGGTTCTAGTAAGGATTCTTGCTGCTGCATTCTGTACTAACTGGAGCTTGTTTATGCATCTACTGGAACATCCAGACAGTAAGGCATTACAATAATCCAACCTAGAGGTAACAATAGCATGAACTAATTTTTCTGCATCGTGTAGTGACAATATATTTCATATTTTAGCATAATTTCTGAGATGAAAGAAAGCAATCCTAGTGATATTATCTACATGAGCTTCAAAAGAAAGACTAGAGTCGATAATCACACCAAGGTCTTTTACTGCTGCAGATGATGAAACAGAAAGGCCATCCAGAGTTATTATGTAATCAGAAAGTTTACTTCTAACTGCATGTGTTCCTAGTACGAGTACTTCTGTCTTGTCAGAATTAAGTAAGAGAAAGTTAATAAGCATCCAGTTTCTAATGTCTTTTACACATTCCTCAACTCAGCTGGTCTCTATCATCTGGCTTTGCTGAAACATACAACTGTGTGTCATCAGCGTAACAATGGAAGCTAACACCATGTTTACGGATAATTTTGCCCAGAGGTAGCATATGTAGAGAAAAGAGCAGTGGGCCTAAAACAGAGCCTTGTGGAACACCAAACTCTACCTTAGTATGAGAGAAGTCACCATTTACATTTACAAACTGATAACGATCAGTCAAATAAGACCTGAGCCAGGAGAGGGCCGTTCCCTTAATGCCTACAACACTTTCTAGTCTATCGAGGAGAATAGCATGATCAATGGTATCAAAAGCTGCACTAAGGTCAAGCAGAACAAGCAAGAAGACACAACCCTGATCAGAGGCCAGTAGTAAGTCATGTACCACTTTAACCAGTGCTGTCTCTGTGCTATGATGAGGCCTAAATCCTGACTGATACATTTCATGAATGTTATTCCTATGTAGGTATGAGCATAGCTGCTGTGCTACAACCTTTTCTAGGACCTTGGAGATAAAAGGGAGGTTAGATATTGGTCTATAGTTAGACAGCTGACAGGGGTCAAGGTCAGGTTTTTTAATCAAGGGCTTGATAACTGCTAATTTAAAAGATTTAGGTACATAGCTAATGCTAAGGGAATAATTGATTATCTTTAAAAGAGGTTTGATTGTTTCAGGAATTATCTGTTTGAGAAAACAAGTAGGTAAAGGATCTAGTAAACAGGTTGATGATTTTGATGATGAAATTAGTGAAATTAGTTCGGTCTCTTCAAGGGGAGTAAAACGTTGTAATCGTTGATCTGATATTATTATATTATCATCTACAGGGTTAGTTATAAAACTGTCCGGTTTTAAATTAATAGTCTGAATTTCTTGCCTGATATTTTCAATTTTACCACTGAAAAAATTCATGAAGTCATCGCTGCTATATAATGATTGTGTGCGTGTTTCTATTGTGGTCTTATTCCTAGTTAATTTTGCTACAGTATTAAATAAGAATCTAGGATTATTTCTGTTATCTTCAGTTAGGGTGGAGAGATACACTGATCTAGCAGCACTAAGAGCTTTCCTATAGCTCAAAAGGCTCTCCTTCCATGCTATTCGAAATACTACTATTTAGTTTGATGCCACTTATGTTCTAGTTTTCAAGTGGTCTGTTTTAAAGTTTGTGTGTGATCGCTATACCAGGGTGCTAGCTTTTTCTCCCTAATTATTTTTCTTTTAAGTGGAGCTACCTTATCTAGTCAGTTGCAGAACATTGATTCTAAGCATTCAGTTGCCTGGTCAAGTTCTTTGGAATCAGACGGTGATCCAATCATGGTTGATAAATCTGGGAGATTACTGATAAAACTCTGTGCAGTTGTTGACGTGAACGTACGTTTGACACGGTGATGTGGCAAGGTGCACATATTATGATTAAGACACATTTTAAATGAGATGAGGTAATGATCTGAGATAGCTTCAGACTGTGGACATGAGACTATATTTTCTATATTTAATCCGAATGTTAGTATTAAATCAAGAGTGTGACCACCACTATGGGTGAGTCCTATTACATTCTGATTAACCCCTACTAAATCTAGAATGGACACAACTGGTGTTCTCAGAAGGTCTTCTGGATTATCAAAATGAATATTAATGTCTCCAACAATTAATGCTTTGTCTAAAGAAACAACCAGGTTAGAGATCAAAGCCGCAAATTTGCATAGGAATTCCGAATTTGGCCCTGTGGGTCTGTAAATAATAATTACTGGAATCACCTGGGTAGACTTATTTTTAGTGGCTACATATGTTATGTTAGAATAAAGAACTTCAAATGCGTTGAAATTATGACTAGGTTTTTGTGTGATGCCTGGATTATCATTACAGATGACTGTGACGCCTCCTCCTTTGCCAGTTAGACGGGGCTGATGTATGTAACTGTACCCGGGAGGACTAGCTTCATTTAATGCTACAAACTCGTTTGGTTTAATCCACATTTCTGTTAAACACAGTACATCAAACTCCTGATCAGTAATGGTTTCATTAACAATAAGCGCTTTAGACCTAAGAGATCTAATGTTCAACAGTCCTAGCTTCAGATCAACAGTGCTGGCTATGTATTCGGTTTGATTTAATTTTATGTTAATTAGGTTGCTAAAACAAATTGTCTGAGTATGTCTATAATTTCGTTTAGCTCGGCAAACAGACACAGTCTCAATACGGTGGAACCTAAGTGACGACTCATTGCAGCTAGCAGATGGTCAGTTTAGCCTGCTTGTCTGCTCCCTGGCCTTGGCTCTGGATTGTCAGCGATTAACTAGGCCTGTTCTGAGACTATGTGCTATGCTGCAAGAAATGAGAGCAGCACCTTCCCGAGTGGGATGGACACCGTCCCGCCCTAACAGGCCAGCCTTGCCCTCAAAGTTAGTCCAATTATCTATAAAGCCCACATTGTTTTCAGAGCACCACCTGGACATCCAGTAGTTCAGCGACCATAACCTGCTGTAAGCTACATCGCCACGCCGCATTGGGATGGGGCCAGAGCATACTACTGCATCGGACATTGCCTTCGCTAATTTACACACCTCTACCACGTTACTCTTAGTAAACTCAGACTGACGAAGGCGTATATCATTAGCTCCTACATGAATAACTATCTTTGAAAACCTGTGCTTGCCTAAGACTATAAAGATTACCTGCTATGTCCGGCACCCTGGCTCCAGGTATACACCTAAATAAAGCTGCTGGTGCCCCTAAAGGCCTAGCTAATTTCACGTGCCGCAAGATAGAGTCTCCTATAACCAGAGCTCTTTCAGGTTTCAGAGTCCTTACTGTCAGGATGTTCCAGTAGATGCATAAACAAGCTCCAGTTAGTCCAGATTGCAGCAGCAAGAGTCCTTACTAGAATTAAACGATATGACCACATCACCCCTATCTTATCCACACTGCATTGGCTCCCAATCAAATTTCGTATTGATTATAAAATACTACTATTGACCTATAAAGCACTAAATGGTCTCACGCCTCAGTACCTGAGCAAACTTTTGGTCTTTTATGATCCGCCACGCCTACTTAGATCAATAGGTGCAGGCTATTTGTTGGTACCTCGAATAGTGAGAGCTACAACTGGGGGTAGAGCTTTCTCTTACAAAGCCCCACAGTTATGGAACAGCCTTCCACTTAGTGTCCGGGGCTCAGACACAGTCTCAGTGTTTAAGTCTCAGCTGAAAACACATTTGTTTAGTCAAGCCTTTTGTGAATAGTTTTTTTCTTAGGTACAGGGGCAGGTCTGGAGGGTTCACAGGCATAGAGTGTTGTGGTGAACTGGGATGTTTGGATGCTGTCGCCCCAGCCCCCCCGCCCCACTCTCACGCGTTCACTCAGGTTTGTCGATGGTGGAGTGGCTGGCTGCCTTATGTCCCAGGGTGCCCTCATGTCTGTGCTAGCTTCTGGCTCTCCCTTTTAGTTATAAGAGTAAGAGTAAGATATTCCTTTATTTGTCCCGCAGTGGGGAAATTGCATTTAGCAACAGCAGGGGTACAGTACAGAAAGAGTATGTACACAAGAACAAGATAGATTAAAAACTATTCTAATATGAGGTAACAAAATCAAATAGACTCTGTATATACAAAAACACTATAATACAAGCAGAATTACTAAACTAAACTAAATACACTGTACATAAATGGCTCAAATAGTACTAAAGCAAAAATCCTAACACAGAACAAAAAAGGAGAGGGGTGTATACACATAAGTACAGGTTGGTTGAGAATAGTGTAGCTTGCCAGTAGTTTGACGGTATTGCACATTAAAATATTGCACACTGATATTGCACATAAGTGTGAGTGTAAATACTGCAATGAGAGTTTATAAATAAATAAATCAGCAGTGTTCATTATAAAGTCTTACAGCAGCAGGAAGGAAAGACTGACGAAATCTCTCCTTTACACACTGAGGGTGGAGCAGTCTGTCACTGAAGCTGCTCTCCAGAGCTGACAGGACGTCTCGCAGGGGGTGGGACTCGTGGTCCAGCATAGATGTCAGTTTTGTCAGGACCCGTCTGTCACCAACCTCCTGCACTGAGCCCAGAGGACATCCCAGGACAGAGCTGGACCTCTTGATGACCTTGTCCAGCTTTTTCCTCTCCCTCTCAGTTCTGCTGCTGCTCCAACAGACCACACCATACAGGATGGCTGATGCCGCCACAGAGTCATAAAAAGTCTTTAGGAGCGCCCCCTGCACACCAAAGGACCGCAGTCTCCTCAGGAGGTAGAGCCTGCTCTGACCCTTCCTGTACAGTGCATCTGTGTTGTGAGTCCAGTCCAGTTTGTGGTTTAGGTGAACACCCAGGTACTTATAAGAGTCCACTCTCTCAATGTCCATTCCCTGGATGTTCACCAGTGAGGGGGCAGACCGGTGTCTATGGAAATCCACCACCATCTCCTTGGTCTTTCCCGCATTGATGAGGAGGTGATTTGGCTGACACCAGTCCACGAAGTCCTGCGTCAGTCCTCTGTACTCTGCGTCATCGTCGTCACTGATCAGGCCAACAATGGCTGAGTCGTCAGAGAACTTGAGCAGGACACAGCTGTCTGTGTTGTGCCTGAAGTCTGCAGTGTAGAGGGTGAAAAGGAAGGGCGTGAGCACCCTGCCCTGGGGGACACCCACACTGCAGGTCAGGGTGTCAGATACGCAGTCCCTAGCTCTCACAAACTGGGGCCTATTTGTGAGATAGTCCATGACCCACTCCGCCAGATGTGAGTCCACTCCAGCCCACTCCAGCTTGTCGCTCAAAAGCAATGGCTGAATTGTGTTAAATACGCTGGAGAAGTCAAAGCTAGTTTTATGCTGTCATAGCTAGTTTTTGCCGGAGTCCCTGATTGCACTCTGCACGCAAAGTACATTGTTCTTAACCATTAGAGGACAAAAGCTTACCTAACAATTTCTCCCTCTCTCTCCATCTCTCTGTCGAGCTACACATGCTACTTCTGAGATGCCAGTAATCCTGACCCCTTCTGCTCTCCGGACCTGCGTGACCCATCCTGATGCCCTACTTCTGGTTGGAGTTCTTATCAGTTGAGTTCGGTGGCCCCATATGGACAACCTGAAGAACTGTTTGGATTGCTGGGGATGGTTCCACCTGGGGGCTGGGGAGATGGTTTGGGGATCTCATATGGGGAGTTGTACTGTGGTGGCTTTGGGGCTGCAGTTGCCATGAACACCTTCATACTCAGGACTCCATCAATGGACAGTGGATAGATTGTAACCAACCAGACTTCTTGCGAAAACTGTGATGAATTTACTGGTTGCACATTTGCACTACTTGTCCTTATAGTACACAATAATAATTCAATTCAATTCAATTCACTTTATTTGTATAGCGCTTTTTACAATGTCATTGTCTCAAAGCAGCTTTACACAAACAAAAAAGTAAGATGAAGTGTGAGAGTGTGTCTGAAGAGCAAGCCGAGGCGACGGTGGCAAGGAAAAACTCCCTGAGATGGAGATAGGAAGAAACCTTGAGAGGAACCAGACTCAACAGAGAACCCATCCTCATATGGGTTAAC
>CM040999.1:13154327-13166726 GCA_022985145.1 Pangasius djambal | reverse complement strand
TTATTAAGGATAGAGATGGAAGGGTGCTCACAAGTGAGGAGAGTGTACAGAGGAGATGGAAGGAGTACTTTGAAGAGCTGATGAATGAGGAAAATGAGAGGGAAAAAAGAGTAGAAGGGGTGACCTCTGTGGAACAGAAAGTAGATAAGATTAGAAAGGATGAAGTCAGGAAGGCTTTGAAGAGGATGAAAAGTGGAAAGGCAGTTGGTCCTGACGGCATCCCGGTGGAGGTCTGGAAGTGTCTAGGAGAGGCAGCAGTGGAATTTTTAACTAGTTTGTTTAACAGGGTTTTGGGAATGGAGAAGTAGTGTATTAGTGCCGATCTTTAAGAATAAGGGTGACGTGCAGAGTTGCAGCAACTATGGGGGGATAAAGTTGATGAGCCATACAATGAAGCTATGGGAAAGAGTAGTGGAAGCTAGGTTAAGGAAGGCAGCAGTATGGCTTCATGCCCAGAAAGAGCACAACAGATGCAATTTTTGCTCTGAGAATTTTGATGGAGAAGTATAGAGATGGTCAGAGGGAGTTGCACTGTGTGTTTGTAGACTTGGAGAAAGCGTATGACAGGGTGCCAAGAGAAGAGCTGTGGTACTGTATGAGGAAGTCAGGAGTAGTAGAGAAGTATGTCAGAGTGGTGCAGGACATGTATGAGAGGAGCAGGACAGTGGTGAGGTGTGCTGTAGGTCAGACAGAGGAGTTCAAAGTGGAGGTGGGACTGCATCAGGGATCGGCTCTGAGCCCCTTCCTGTTTGCTATGGTGATGGACCAGTTGTCAGAGGAGGTCAGGCAGGAGTCTCCTTGCACAATGATGTTTAGAGGAAAATGTTTGGAGAGGTGGAGGTTTGCGCTGGAGAGAAGAGGAATGAAAGTCAGTCGTAGTAAGACTGAGTACGTGTGTGTGAATGAAAGAGAAGAAGTGGAACAGTAAGATTCCAGGGTGAAGAGGTGAAGAAGGTACAGGAGTTTAAGTACTTGGGGTCAACAGTCCAGAGTAATGGAGAGTGTGGGAAAGAGGTAAAGAAGCAAGCGCAGGCAGGTTGGAATGGATGGAGAAAGGTGTCGGGAGTTCTGTGTGATAGAAGAATATCAGCGAGAATCAAGAGGAAGGTGTACAAGACAGTGGTGAGTCCGGCCGTGCTGTATGGTTTAGAGACAATGTCACTGAGGAAGAGACAGGAGTCAAAACTAGAGGTAGCAGAGCTTTAGATGTTGAGGTTCTCTTTGGGAGTGACAAGGTTGGACAGGATTAGGAACAAGTACATCAGAGGGACAGCTCATGTTGGACGTTTGGGGGACAAAGTTAGGGAGGCCAGATTAAGATGGTTTGGACATGTTCAAAGGAGGGAGAGTGTATTGGTAGGCGAATGTTGGACATGGAGCTGCCAGGCAGGAGGCGAAGAGGAAGGCCAAAGAGGAGGTATATGGAGGTAATAAATGAGAATATTAAGCTAGTGGGTGCAAGTGTTGAGGTTGCAGAAGATAGGGATAAGTGGAGAGTGATGATTCACTGTGGCGACCCCTGAAGGGAAAAGCCGAAAGAAGAAGCAGAAGAAGAACTCAAGTGGCCTACACATGGCCCTGACCTCAACCCCACTGAACACTTTTGCAAAGGGGGATAGCAGAGAAACTCATTCACATACACGTGTTTGTACACTTTTTTTTTGTTAAATCATTGATCTGTTGAAGTTTCCTCTTAGGAGACATTTATTTAACATTTTATGGAAGAGTCTTGAGTATCAGCACTTTGTAAGTTAAGTGACACAGGGGTTGGTTCCTGTTGTCACTTACAGTCGAGGCCAAAAGTTTGCATACACCTAGGCTAAAGACAATCAAACTAAATTTTTCAAACTAAATTTTTCATGTTGCCATACATTTCCTGTGTTAAGTCAATTAGAGCATCTAATTTATTTCCATAAGAGGTAATTTCAAAATAAGATTTATTTCTGCTTTTATTTATTATGTCAGATTTTCAGTGGGAAAATGTTTACATACACTTTGTTAGTATTTGGTGGCATTGCCTTTTAATTACTTAGCTTGAATCTTGCAGTCAGGTTTGTGGGCCCTGTTGTTCGGACATGCTTTTTCATTTCAGTCCACAAAGTTTCTGTGTGATTCAAGTCTTTCAACTATTTTGCAGTTTTGGGGTTATGTTTAGGATGGGTGTCCTGCTGGAAGACCCAGTTGCGACCAAGTTTTAACTTTTTGACTGATGTCTTGAGTCCTTTGAAATTTGAAATTTGAACATGAAATGTGTGGAGCTGTGAAAAATGGAGATTGAGTATCTTTTGTGTAGATGTATATAAACAGATTGTACATTAACATTGTTATCTAATTACTTCACAAAGATTACAAAAAATCTTACTTCACTTCACAAAAATTAACAGTACACAAAATTACTTTTGTTAGTCTAGTTGTAATAAAACATCTTCCGATTAGCTTACTCAAGACCACACATCATAAATTTGCCCCACTTCTGGTTGGAGTTCTCATCGGTTGAGTTCGCTCGCTGCTGCTGGGGGTGGACCCATATGGATGGCCTGAAGTTTGGATTGCTGGGGATGGTGCCACCTGGGGGCTGGGGAGATGACTTGGGGATCACATATGGGGAGCTGTATTGTAATAGCTTGGGACTGCAATTGCTGTGGTGGCTTTGGGGCTGCAGTTGCCACGAGCACCTTCGTACTCAGGACTCCATCAGTGGAGAGTGGATAGATTTTAACCAACCGGACTTCTTGCGAAAACTGTGATGAATTTACTGGTTGCACATTTGCACTATTTGTCCATATAATACACAATAATAGAAGGGATTTATTTATAATTGTACTATCTGTTGCACCCAGATGAGGATGGGTTCCCTTTTGAGCCTGGTTCCTCTCAAGGTTTCTTCCTCATATCATCTCAGGGAGTTTTTCCTTGCCACCGTCGCCTCTGGCTTGCTGATTAGGGATAAATTCACATATTTACAATATTTTTTTTAACGCATTTATATCTGTAAAGCTGCTTTGTGACAATGTCCATTGTTAAAAGCACTATACAAATAAAATTGAATTGAATTGAATAAATCACAGCACAAATCTTCTGTTATCTGTTATCAGGTTAACTTGCATACAAAAGGAACATCCAGCAGCCCTGTAAGGATTTTATTTTGGAATAAAATTACAATGGAATTTATATTGTAAATTATAAAATTGATGAGTAAGTTTTCTATTCAATATCTATTCTATAAAAATGTTCTACTCTATTAGTATCAATTACTAATAATTATAAAATCCATTAGATGTTCAAATATAGTTTAAATATACCCAACTAGTGCGTGTTGAAGAAGGAAATTTTTGCTGTACAACTGGTTTTGGAGTTACTGTTCTAACGACATGTCACATTCAAATCATGTAGTCTTATAATAGTTTCTCATGTCATTCATGTGCTATCGACCAGAAATATCCAAATACCTGAATATGAAACTAATTTGACCAACATAAAAGAGATCATTTGCTGGCACTTATTCATTAGAAACTCATATATATAGCCCAGGTTAGCCCGTGCATAGTTATGAATGGAATTACATCTTGTCAAACTTTGCGCATGTGAAAAGAAAACACAGACATTATTTTTACAAAATATCTGTTGAGACCAAGAACATATTTAGCAAAACCAATGCCCAAGACCAAGTCTGAGTAAAAATGTTGCTAAGTCCGAGACAAGTCCAAGTTAATCCACAAAACGTCTCAAGACCGGACTAAAGTCCTCCGGCCATAGGGTGTTTTTTGTTTTGTTTTTTTGTTTGTTTATATATGAAACCATATCTTTTCTGTTCTTCTTCTTCTTTCGGCTTTTCTCTTCATGGGTCGCCACAGCGAATCATCACTCTCCACCTATCCCTATCTTCTGCATCCTCAACACTTGCACCCACTAGCTTCATATCCTCATTTATTGCCTCCATATACCTCCTCTTTGGCCTTCCTCTTCGCCTCCTGCCTGGCAGCTCTATGTCCAAAATTCTCCTACCAATATACTCACTCTCCCTCCTCTGAACATGTCCAAACCATCTTAATCTGGCCTCCCTAACTTTGTCCCCCAAACGTCCAACATGAGCTGTCCCTCTGATGTCCCTCCGTTCCTAATCCTGTCCAACCTTGTCACTCCCAAAGAGAACCTCAACATCTTAACATCTTAACATATCTTTTCCCTTATTTATTTGTTTTGTAGGAATATTTGTATACTGTCTATTATGTTTTAAAAAATTGCTCTTTCTTGCTCTGTTACTGAGTGGAGAAATATTAATGTTAATTGTAACCATGTTCAAGTCCATACTCTTGACTGCCCTGAAATCCCCTTCTGAGAGCTCACTGACCATACAACTTTCATGCAGACACAAGCTACGTTTCCATCCAAGGGTTTTTTTTTTCATGAAAAAAAGGTTTAGCACATTGAAATATTTACGATATAGCTGATGGAAATGCAAATTATCGATAAAATTTCACAAGTAATCTTTATCTTTACATAATCTTAGATAATCATAATCTTACATAACTTTAGCGCATTTGCATACTTTTATGGTATGCAATTTCACTGGCTTCCACTACATTCGGCAGCCTGATATAACGCCGCATTTAATTTTTCTTTAATAGCTGTGCACACAGCATATACACATTGATGGACAGCCGTTTTACTAATTTCCCCCACCACTCTGTGCTCGGCACAGGTTCCCAGCTTGAACAGGGCGATGGAAATCCGGTTTCGGGTCGGAACCGGTGTTCGGTGGCAACCTTGGCACAGCTCTACCCCCCAGACCCATGGGCTTCGTCGCATAAGCTGGGAGCCCTGTCAGATGCGTAACTGCTCCATTCTGACGTCGTCTTCTGATATTTCGTACAATTTCAATTATTTGTGGAATTAAAATGAAAGTTGTTGTTCCTCTTTCGGCTGCTCCCATTAGGGGTCGCCACCACGGGTCATTGGTACGCGTATTTGATTTGGCACAGTTTTTGCCCTTCCTGAAGCAACCCTCCCCAATTTTAATTTCATGTTGTTTGTTAGGTAGTTTGCAGTTAAATACATACTTTAAAATACAGAATGTATTGTTTTCAGATGTTTTATTGCTCAATCGTTAGTCAGACATACTTGCTAATTCTAGCTTTCGCCCTGTTTCGGAGACTTTGTGTAACAACAGCTAGAATTAAAGCGTCAAGATTAGTTAACTAATATATCCCAATTACGACTGTAAATGCCTAGTTCTTAAGGGGAATTCTCTTGTTCGGACAGCATTTTTTTAATTTTTGTTTTTATTTTATTATTATTGTTTGTGAGTGTAAGTGTGTGTCGTTTTTGTCGCGCAACCTGAAGTTTTATTGCAGACACAAATAAACTATATTGCACGGCACAACAAGTAGTGTGTGTTATTGTTTTAGGCTACTCATTTCAGTTAGACACTAGGCTTTACTCTTGAAAAGTGCAACTAGAAAAGTGGTTTCATTCAGCAAGTTTTATCCATACTTTATTCTTTGATACTAGACCACAGAGAGAACTGGATTATTTGGTATTGGTGGAAGCAAGGTTTCACACAAATATTATTACAATTATATTACAACTGAAATGGCTTTGAAATACTACAGTGACTATCGTAATCTGTCTCTTCTTTTTCCACAAGTCTCATCCATATGTTTTTATAATTACGAAACAGGGGAAACAGATTACACTGTCACCCTTGGATATTAGTTTCCCTAGTATATTCCAATTTGCATACAATTAATATAATACAGCAACATTAGTACTGTGTACGTGTTTTAGCAACTCAACTATTCATCACACTTCATTCTCAGAGCATTTGTTTCTGCTGAGAACACAGAAGGGGAACAGATTTACCTGGAGGTCTGAGAAAAGTGGTTCCCCCCTGTATATTACAGTGTGAAGATGTATAATGCACTACTGTGATGCTGGTGATGTATTTAAGTGTCATCATTATGTATAAAAAGTTTCATTTATAGAACAGTCTCTTACACAGAGAACACAGGGGGCAGGGGGGCAGTTGGGGGGAAAGATTTACCTTTAGACCTGAGAAATGTGGTTCCCCCCTGGATATTACAGTGTGAGTATTTATAAAGCACTGCTGTGATGCTGGTGATGTATAACAGGTGTCATCTATAGATCAGTCTCTAGTACACTGAAAACACGGGGTGAACAAATTTACCTGGACCTCCTCTCCATCCTCAGCTCACGCTCGATCACATCCCTGCTGCTACACAGACAAAATACAAGCACAAATAAGCTTCAAATGTAAGAATACAATATTTTTATTGGCAAATCAAGAATTAAACTAAATTATGCATATACCACAATTATACAAATATATGCAATAAATAAATCCAACTAAATGTAAAATTAGTTCAAATGTTAAATATTTCAAATATAAACATATTTATAATGTAATAAATAAAAGAAACCAAATGTAATAATAATAATAAAATGTGACCCTGTGCAAATGTGCATGGTGCCCTGTAATTGACCAGCATCCCATCAAAGTGTACTCCTGCCTCATGCCCAGTGTTCCCAGGATAGGCTCTGGCTCCACGAC
The DNA here is from genome assembly GCA_022985145.1 of Pangasius djambal. Taxonomy (NCBI): domain Eukaryota; kingdom Metazoa; phylum Chordata; class Actinopteri; order Siluriformes; family Pangasiidae; genus Pangasius; species Pangasius djambal. Next base: position 13,160,155 of record CM040999.1, on the reverse strand, counting down.
ATCCATGACCAGGATAAAGCACTTACTGAATAGAAATGAATGAATAAATTTATTTATTATATACCTTTTAATTAAACAAAAACTCAACACCATAAAATAAAATACCACAACATAGACACTTATAAATACTGTCCCAGTTAACCTTGGTCTATTCTTCTGTACATGCTGAGCAATATAAATCTTACTCTGCTGGTGGGTACCACCTGTCACATCCATCACAGGCAATGAGGATACAATGTTGCAAATCATAAAAATATAATAATTTTTTTAAATAAAAATGTCCCATTACTCGAGCAGGTGTCAACATTAGATCACTTGGGTTGATGTCTTCCCCACAGAACTGAAAAATTTAGAGACTGGATTAATTATATAACAATCTGCCATAACATTAAAACCACTGACAGGTGAAGGGAATAACTTTGATTATCTCATTAAAATGCCACCTGTCAAGGGGCGGGATATATTTGGCAGCAAGTGATCAGTCAGTTCTTGAAGTTGATGTGTTGCAAGCAGGAAAAATGGGCAGGTTTCATGATCTGAGTGACTTTGACAAGGGCCAAATTGTGATGGCTAGACAACTGGGGCAGAGCATCTCCAAAATGGCAGGTCTTTTGGGGTGTTCTTGGTATTCAGTGGTTAGTACCTACCAAAAGTGTTCCAAGGAAGGACAATCAGTGAACTGGGGACAGGGTCATGGGTGCCCAAGGCTCATTGATGCATGTGGAGAACGAAGGCTAGCCTGTCTGTTCTGATCTCACAGAAGAGCTACTGTAGCACAAATTGCTGGAAATTTTAATGCTGGCCTTGATAGAAAGGTGTCAGAACACACAGTACAGCAGTTTGCTGCGTATGGGGCTTCGTAGTCACAGACCAGTCAGAGTGTCCATGCTGACCCCTTTCCACCGCTAAAAGTGTCTACTATGGACATGTGAGCATCAGAACTGGACCATGAAGCAATGGAAAAAGGTTGCCTGGTCTAATGAATCATGTTTTCAGCAGGATGAACTATGGGAAGAAGGTAATGTTCTGCTGGGAAACCTTGGATCCTGGCATTCATGTGGATGTGACTTTCACATGTACCACCTACCTAAACATTGATGCAGACCAAGTACACCCCATCATGGCAGTGTCCTCTTTCAGCAAGATAACATGCCCTGCCACACTCCAAAAATTGTTCATGAATGGTTTGAGGAACATGACAGAATTCAAGGTGTTTTGGCCTCAAACAAGTCCGATCCATGGAGGCCCCTCCTCACAACTTACAGGACTTCAAGGATCTGCTGCTAATGTCTTGGTGACAGACACCACAGCATACCTTCAGAGGTCTTGTGGAGTCCATGCCTCGATGGGTCAGAGCACAAGGGAGACCTACGCAATATTAGGCAAGTGGTTTTACTGTTATGGTTGATCGGTGTATATGTATCCTAATATATGATAAAACATTATACTCAACATTATACTTACTAAAAAATAACATTAACTGTTTTCAAACCTATCCCAATTAATTATCAATGTTATAAATAATAAGAGTTGCAAGAAAAAGCTTGAAAATCAACTGGAATTACCTAGATTTCTGTATAGTTGTCCATGCTCTCTTTAATTAAGTCACAATATAAATCACAGAAGCCATGGATGACTGCAGAGGTGTGTGTGCTGCTGAGGACCCGAGACTCCGACTTCAGAGCAGGCGACAAGGTGGCCCTAAGAACAGCGAGGGCCAAACTGTCCCGGGCCATCAGGGAAGCAAAGCACACACGCACAGAGAATCCACAGCCACTTCAAGGCCAGTGGAGACACAGAATGGCATGACGGCAAGGAAGACCACCCCTCCTCTCAACGACCAGGTGCTGTGTCTTACCACAGCTGACGTGAGGAATACTCTACGCAGAGTTAACCCACGGAAGGCTGCTGGACCAGACAACATTCCTGGCAGAGTGCTCCGAGGGTGTGCAGACCAGCTGGTGTATGTTTTCATGGACATCTTCAACACCTCCCTGAGCAGCGCCACCATTCCAACGTGCTTCAAGGCCACCACCATTGTCCCCCTGCCGAAGAAGTCTCCAGTGTCCTGCCTCAATGACTACCAAACTGCTGGGCCTGAACACCTCCCTCTGCAACTGGATCCTGGACGTCCTGACTGGGAGACCTCAGTCAATCCGGATCAGGAACAGCATCTCCAACACCACCACAATGAGCACTGGGGCTCCCCAGGGCTGTGTGCTCAGTCCACTGCTGTTCACCCTGCTGACTCACGACTGTGTAGCAATGCACAGCTTGAATCATATCATCAAGTTTGTCAATGACACGACCGTGGTGGGTCTCATCAGCAAGAACGAGGAGTCAGCATACAGAGAGGTACAGCGGCTAACGGACTGTCTCTGAATGTGGACAAAACTAAAGAGATGGTTGTTGACTTCCAGAGAGCACAGAGTGACCAGAGTGACCTCACCTGGTCCCTCAACACTAGCTCCATAACAAGGAAAGCCCAGCAGCGCCTCTACTTCCTGAGAAGGCTGAGGAAAGCCCATCTCTCACCCCCATCCTCACAATGTTCTACAGAGGGACTATTGAGAGCATCCAAGGCAGCTGCATCACTGCCTGGTTTGGGAATTGCACCGTCTCGGATCACAAGACCCTGCAGCGGATAGTGAGGACAGCCGAGAAGATCACCGGGGTCTCTCTACCCTCCATCACAGACATTTACACCACATGCTGCATCTGCAAAGCCACCAGCATTGTGGATGACCCCGCACACCCCTCACATTAACTCTTCACCATCCTGCCATCTGGCAAACGGTACAGAAGCATTCGGGCCCTCACGGCCAGACTGTGCAACAATTTCTTCCCCCAAGCCATCAGACTCCTCAACACTCAGGGACTGGACTGAAAACACACGCACACTCAACTGAGCATCACACCATTCTCTTTTGCAATTTTTGCACACACCTGTATTCAATTTTCTGCTGCTATAAATATTTATTATATACTGTATATTTACACTCTCCACCTGGCTGCTATATTTACATTCAGCAACTTATATTGTCAATCTTTTGCACTACTCTCATAAGATAAATAATAAACAATTATTTATTAGTACTGTGTGCTGGTCGGCGCTGCCCTGTAACTCACCGTGCCCATTGTCTTGTTTTGATAGTTTTTGTACTGCCTTGTGCCATCTGCACATGTTTGCACTGTGCACTTTATGTAAATATATGTAATGTCTGCTGTAGTTGTGTGTTTCGTTTTATGTAGCACCTTGGTCCTGGAGGAACTTTGTTTTGTTTCATTGTGTACTAACGAGCTGTATGTGGTTGAAATGACAATAAATCCACTTGACTTGACTTGAATAATATAAAAAACACAATCGGCTTAAACATATAGAACAAGAATATTTGTACTTCCTGTCAATATGTAATGGACTGCTTAAATACTCATTGGAAAATTAACCTTTTTGCATTTTGTAACTGTAATAAGCATTTACCTGATTCCTGCAAAAGGGTCACTGCCATTTTTTCCTTATGAGGTTAACTGCCTTTTCTGTAAGGTGATAGGCTGGTCTGTCAGGATTTATTCTGCCAACTGAAAAGAAGTATTTCAAACAAACATAATGTAACACATTTATTACAGTCCAACAATCTAATTTATGCTTACCTTGCATACAAAAACACCACAAGATGTGTCGTCACGTTGCATTGGGTGAGGAACAATTTCACACATCCACCTTGAATCTTTGCAGCCTTTACTCCTCATAAAGGCTCTACAAAAATTTTAATAAATAGTCATGTAACATTCACATTATACCCATAGCAAAGATACTAAATATTCTTAGAATTTGTTACCTTGTTACCTTTGTTACCTTCACAAACTGTATATTCGTTGTTGCATATTGAATTTAACTTTCAAAACAGTTAAAATGTTCAAAACAGTTAAAATGTTTTTATTTTGCAGTATTAATGAAGAAATGTTTCAATATTTGGCGTTTCAAATCTTAGCTTTTTTTTAAGGCAAAGGATTGACACAGTAGTCTCAGGAAATTGGAAAGGAAAGTAGTGGGTAAGTTTTACTGAGCATCTTGTACAATCTGCCACAGTTTGTTTGGAGACACTGGCTCTCACACTTGCTTCTTTTTTGTATGCAAATCCAGCAGCCTCCGTTATGTTTTTTTTTTGTTTGTTTGTTTTGTTTTGTTTTGTTTTGTTTTTTTCTGAAAGTGGTCTGTTACTGTTGCTTTATTTACTAATAGGCAAAAATACACTGAAGTGTAAATACACTTAAAAGAGGTGCATGGGGTCTATGTAGGGTGTGAGAGATCTTAGAGAGGAGTAAGATCCTGGAGGAGACAGATCTTTATTTGAATACTGGTGTCAGATATTCAAGTCATAAATTTAAAATATGCATTTAACCTTCAACTGTCCCTATTTCCATCCTTGCTTATAGTAGTGGATTAAGATAATGTATAATAGTATAATGATAATTTTATATTAAGTCCTTATAAAGACATACATATGATACAGATTTAATCAGATTTGATTTGATTTGTACTATGGACATCATTCTGAGGTGTATTCATGGATACTCACAGCAATAGTCCAGTGATAATGCTCATTTATGACACCTAGAAGAACTTTACATTAGATTAGATAACACTAAAATAATCATAATAATAAAAACAGATTTATTAAAAAAAAAATTAATTACATAGACTCAGTTTGGAATTAAGTTACCATACCCTTCTTAACGATTGATATGACCCTTGCCATATTTTGGTCAAAGGTGTCAATCATGTAAGCCTTGCCCTTGTGCTCCTCGTTATGTTTCCTCACCAGTGTAAAAATGTATGCCTTAATAACCTTCAGAAAAACAAACAGACTTTACATTGGTTACATAGTCATGTCTTGAATTTATCATTTTTTTAAACTGACTAGTTATCACCAGTATTCAGGTCTCATTTTAATTTAATGGCATGTGGAAGAAAATGGCTACTGGCTTCTGATGTTCCTCCTAAGTACCCAAGAACAAAAGTGTGATTTACAGCCCTGGAAGCTTGTTTTTTGCTTTTATTTTGTCCCTTGAAGCTTGCATATTTTTCTTCACTGCCTCATATACCTGGTCCTGCATCTGTATGGCAGGCTTGATTATCTCTTCCTGGAGCACATCTTCCACTGTTTCACTGACCTAGACAATAAAAGGAAATTTTTATTTTTATAAAACTTGACATTAAAAAATTATTTCAAACAAGATATACATAAATGTACAAAAATATCATAGAAAAGGATCTATTGCAGTAAATAAACACACTGAAAGATTCAGGTACTTCTGAGAAGTAGTGTGGCTCACTTCCAAACAAATTGGTGAATACTGTGTAGTCAGTTTTTTTGTTCTGATATTAAACAGCACAGCATCAAGGTATTTGTCCCATATTTGTGGTTTGTCCTGACACAGTTTTCCAAGGGCTCTGGGAAAAAAAAGAAAAAAAGAAACAATTCTACATTAATAGTACACAACAGCTTATACATTTTTGTTTGTGTTTCCTCTTTCTGCAACACAATGTGTAACCTAAGCAAAATACTGCTTTATTAAAGTGCTATGAACCGCATGTATACCTATGTATGCCTACTATGTATCAACACTCACTGTCCATTTCATCAGGTCCACTTAACATACAGTCAGGTCCATAAATATTGGGACATCGACACAATTCTAACATTTTTGGCTCTATACACCACCACAATGGATTTCAAATGAAACGAACAAGATGTGCTTTAACTGCAGACTGTCAGCTTTAATTTGAGGGTATTTACATCCAAATCAGGTGAACGGTGTAGGAA